>CAKAOI010049193.1:70696-81169 GCA_916701655.1 Sebastiscus albofasciatus
GGGACAAGATGGCTTCTTGTCTCAAGATGTCTGCCTACAGACAAAAGGGGGCGAGCACTGTAACTACAAAGATGGCGGAATCAAAGATGGCCACCAGTATATCACCACATGCCTCTTTGTTCTTCGGAACACATGTGCTCAGGAAGGACAGAGAGGGGGGGTGATGTGGGGGTTAAGATTATCTGAAGCTGTATGTTTATGTGTAACTAATTCACGGTTTCTGTATGTGATCTTAATGTGTGTCAGATAATGCAGTGGGTTAGAAAAGATGGTTAGTTTGCATGCAAGACCTTGTCTATGTGAAACATGAACTAAACACATCAGATGTGGCGAAGCCAGATACCCAAATACATATAACTACAACTAATATCATAAGTCAAACTCGATGAATAACATTAAACATATTAATACAGGTACATTCTAGAAATCAAAGTTGAACAGTCTTGCTCAGCCATGTGCGATTGCTAATGCTAAGGTAAGCCCAGTACGTTACCGATCCATGGAAGAACAGGGTTTGTAATTCCATGTGTTGAAGTTGTGGTTCCAAATCAAAGATGTTGTCTTTGAAGTTAGTTAGTCAAAGGCAGGCTCTCGCGTCATCTGCCTTTTGGTTCCTTGTGTTGAAATGGCTGTTTCCTAACAGGCCATTGATCAGGAGCAGAGCTGCTTTGCAGCTTCTGGAGAACAGCAGAAAGAGGTGGGAAGAGTCAAAGAGGAGGAACAGAGAGATTCCTCTGGTTTTGTCCTGGGTGAATTTCACACCTAGGTGTGAAATGCTAGAGTAGCCAATGGCAGCTGAGCTGAGTCCAGTGGTCAAGGATCATGTTACTGAGTTCATCAGGTCACTGGTCACCAGCCATTAGCTGCATACTCAAGGATCCTGAGAAGCACAGTTCATTGTCTCTGCCACCAGAAATGGCAGGTCCCTACACTATCATCATACTGTGTGTCTACGCTGTTCAGACTCAGACTCCAACACAAACTACACGGAAGCGCCAAAACCTCTTGGTTGTATCTAGTGAAGCCCGTCTGTTAAACAGTGTTGGCCGCGGTCGGAGGACGCGGGGGAGACCGTAGCTTTGGTCTCCAGGGCCGGAGTCTCTGCTGTACTCTGCTCCTCTGCTTGCCTTCACTCATACATCGCGCTCGTTCTCACTCTTTCGCTCCACTCTCACGTGCATGCTGCTCACTCCACACTGCAGAAGAGTTAGTTTAGCTCTGAGAATATCTAGTGAATGTTCAGTGGACGTTTATGCAGAAATAACTGCTGCAGCTCCTCCAGACCAACAGAGGTTTCCTGTGTCTTGTGAAGTGACGGGGCTCCGCAGAGAGAAACGTTATCGTCTCTGACCTAAACTCCGGTGTCTCCCCTGTTCCCTCCGGCCGCGGTCGGGAGGCTGAGGCAGGAGAAGCCAACACTAGGATCAGCATCGATTCATGGAGAGAATGCTCGTTCATGTCTATGTAGAGCGAGCACAAGCGCGAGCAACAGGACGCTGACTTTCGTTGACTTTGCGGCCACAGGTGTCGCTGTTAACAAGCAACAGTCCCTTTAAGACAACATGGACATCTACAGTTGCATGATAACTGGGCAACTCCCAGATGTCATGTGATACAATTTAAAGCTCCAGAACAGTTACTAAATGGACCTTGTGGTCAGATTGTTAAATGTTGTTTCTAGGTCAAGAATGACCTTTCAATCCCAGTAAAGCTAAATATATATATTGTTTTAAAGAAATATAGTTTGCGGGAAAAATACAGTAGATTTATATAGTTTTAATGTTTCTGGTAAGTAATACTTGATAATATGCCCAATGTTGGGTTTTGTTTCAAAATACATTTGCAAATCAGAACATGTCATGTCTGGATGCAGTACTTCAAATTCCTTGACAGCAGCATTTGGAATCAGTCAGCCATTTTGTGCCAATTTTCAGTCCCAGTTCATTAATGGCGCTTTCACATTACCCCCCTCCCCCCCCCCCCTCCCACCCTCCTCTCTCCGTTCAGCTTTCACATTAGTAAAGTTGTTCAGTACCCCGAGAACACTTGCATCATCAACCACGTGTTTTTGTTTATGTTGAGATCAGCTGTTCTAGTGGCGTAGCATTCAAACTTGACGGAAACAAAATAAAACTCACCAAAACCGTTGTTGTTACTCTGTCTGACAATCACCAACTCTAGTTTGGTGGAAATAAACTCTTATTTCACAGAGTTTGATGTGAAAATATGTTGAATCTACAGCTGTCTCTCTCTCTCTGCCCGCTGAACAGCAGAGCATCTCTCGTTCTTCGGACGCAGACCATTCAGTTAGTTAAATAAAATAACAAACATCGCTCAACCCCGTCGCCTACTATTGTCTTTATTTTAAGGAACCTCTTGCATTTATACTTTATCACTCATGGCTGTACAATTCAGAGGATGAGATCGGCGTATGCTGCGCGCAGATACAGACATAGATATGAAACAGTTTTATGTGTATGTAGATTTCGGAGGAGACCGGCGGCATTGAAAACAGCCTGCCCTTTCAAAACTGCTCGCTGACTGCTGATGTTGATACCAACACGATCCGTAGTCCAGACCACCTTTTCAAGTGGACTGGAGTACAGATCGACGATTCGTGCCCGAATTGCGTATACGGAGAGTTCACACTAATCACACAAACTGGACTTTGGGGGACAAGTGTACTCGGATCCGGGCCTGGGTCCCTGATGTGAAAGCACCCTAAGAACTCAAATCAGATCAAATCGATTCCAACCTGGAAACATTTTTCTTAAGCTTGACTAAACTTCTCGTACTTGGTCTTGACTAAAACTCGATAAATTAACATGATTTCCTTTTATTTTGACAAGACTATATAGGCCAGAGTTTTAGTTTCACCACGATTTATGCCACAGAGGCACACTGTACAGAGGGGTGAGTCACACCATCCAGTCTGCAGTGTGTTATTTTTAGATGCAAAGCACCTGCTGAGTTCATAATCCCAACCCACTCAGGCTGGAAATGATCCACAAGGGGGAACTGTTCAGTCTCTGTCAGAGCAGGGAAGTAAAAACAGCAGTAACCTGCAGATGGAGAAATGTCAACGTTGCCTTCCACAAGCAGAGAAAGTAACAGCTGCTAACACTTATGCCACGTGTAGTGTTGCAGCTGCACATCTATGAACATGGTATAATATGAAGTTTGACAGTAAAGCAAACTCCTGCAAGTTACTGCAGTTCCATAAAGTTGGGGGACTTCTGACAGACCAGATAAAAAAAAGAGTAGATAGTCATTTATCTACTAGTATCGTTTTAAGAATATCATGACTTATAAAGGACAGGATTTAGAAAAACGTCTTTTTTTCCAGGTCTCTCTAAGTGGATTAGACAGTCCTCACTAAGACCTGGAGAGTGGATCACATCACTCCTGTTCTCAGGTCTTAACAGTGGCTTCATGCCTGTCAAAGAATTGATTTTAAAACACCACTGCTGGTTTATAAAGCACTGAATGGTTTAGGGCTAAAATCAGTGATGGACGAAGTATACCGGAAAGCCACACTTGAGTTAAAGTACGTACAGTATATCTAACCCAGGGGTCAGCAACCTTTACTATCAAAAGAGCCACTTTCGGCAAAAAAAAAAAAAAAAAAAGAAATCTGTCTGGAGCCACAAAACATTTGATCATTGTGATGAAGGTAACACAGTTTATAGTCTGAGTATATAGTATATAAGTCTAATGCAGTGAGGGCTAAAGTGCAAATGTACTACGGAGTATTAGGGTCACATTGAGGGGAAAACAAATCGGAGATTTCGGAGAAAAAAAGAAAATAACGCGTCAAATTACTACTTTATATTATGACTTTATTCTCATAATTCTACGACTTTTTTCTCTTAAACTTATGTCTTTATTCTCATAATATTATGACTTTTTTTTCTTGTTAAGTTATGACTTTATTTTCGAAATCTCAGATTTATTTTTTTCCCTCAATGTGGCCCTAATACCTGATCTAACCAGAAAATGACTTTAGTAGAAGTTAAAATCACCTCTTAGAGTATTACTTTAGTAAAAGTCCTGAAGTATCTGATAAGTATGCATTATGATATTTACTGTCATTAAATATCAAAAGTAATTTTCTGATATTAAATGTATTCAAAGCAGCAGTGGGTAGAATTGGAGCAAATATGATTATTCTTATAAAACAGTCACTTTAACCTGACAGTAGTGCATGCAGGTAGCCTGAAAAAAATCATGTGCCTCTGTGTCCTCCGCTGCTCCTAACGGCATCTGCAAGGTTTCACAGACTGGAGGAAAACAACCAATCAGAGGCGAGCTGGAGCCTCTGAGCAGCTGTCAATCACTCACAAACTCAAATATGAATCAATATTCTGTTACTGTAATGCCTATTTATCGCCTCAAATGTTTCCAGAAACATCTTGTAGTGTACTGTTTAGCTGTAAAATGAGAAAGTTTGTGACCTGGCAGCCATGTTGAGATCAGTTGAGGAAATACCAAGCACCGCCCACCAGCCGGAGCAAAAACTTTCCGATCACAACACTGTTCATGCCATGTAGTCTGTACTGACTGCAATGTAAACACATCTGCGTGAAAATGATACGCTCAGAGATAGTGACGTATAGAATAACAATTGAGAGTGACTGCTTATGGTGGGTGGGAGGGGAGTTGGATGGGCCAAACAAACACAGGACTTTCAACCAGGAGACCAGTGTTCATGTCACAAGGTGCTGTTGAGTTATTTTGAAGTTACGTTTCTGTACTTGTTACATTGTTTATGTACGTATTTCACTAAGTTTACGTACTTATTTTAAGCACAACCATTAGATCTTTCCTAAACTTAATTAAGTTGTTTTGTTGCCTAAACATAATTGCGTCTGTTACCGTAGTTTTAGAACCGTGTCCGTTTCACGGTAACAACATGGCATTAAAGTGGCAGTAGGCAGTATATATTTTGGCGTCATTGGGCAAAAAATCCATAATAACCTTTCAGCATATTGTAATTCAAGTGTTCTGAGAGAAAACTAGACTTCTGCTCCTTCTCATGACTCTGTTTTCAGACTTTAAAAAAACTGTGAAAGCAGACTTTGATCAATCACAGGTCATTTCATTGAGAGAGCGTTCCTATTGGCTGTGTCATGTAATCGGAACTCGGTATTCCTTCACCAGATTTCACAATGGCGGCAGCATCACAAACTTTCTCATTTTACAGCTAAACCGTGCACTACAAGATGATTCTGAAAACATTTGAGGAGAGAAATAGACATTAATGTAACAGAATATTGATTCATATTTGATCAGCGCTGCCTAGTTTGACCGTTTGGTCGGAGTTTGCAAGTGATTGACAGCCGGCTCTCATAGACAGCAGATGGACAACAGACCTCGGATCAGCTCTTACTGCTTGTTTTCCTCCAGTCTGTGAAATCTTGCAGATGCCGTTAGGAGCACTGGAGGACACAGAGGCACATAATTTTTTTCAGGTTACCTGTTTCATGTGCTACTGTCACAATATAGCGACCGTTTTTAAAAAACTTTTTTTAATCATATTTACTCCAATCTCGCCTACTTCAGCTTTAAATGACGTGAAAATCTGTTTCACAACATTAACCCTGTGGCGTGATACGTTGTACGCCTTCCCATGAGATCAGGTCGAGATGCTCTAACAATAGGTAACTAAACAAGTGCAAGATTTGGGCAAAATTGTCAGATAACTAGTCATTTTTTCTGTGTAAGCTCCTCAGGGTGAGGTCTCGTGAAGCATCCTAGTGATGATACAAAAACATTTTTTTTTATTTTTTCTCACAGGTCCTATTACAGTAAGGTGTGATTCTTTGAAGTTCTACAGTCTGACTGATGTCAGGTTTCATTTCTGAGCCTGAGGTTACCAGCTACAGTTGTAAAGAACAACCATTAAAAAACACACACACACACACACACACTCACTTTGGGAGAAAACACAGCCACTGCCTCCATTCCTTTGTTTGTTACATATCTTTTTTTTTTTTTTTTCACTTTTCTTTACAACCAGCGGATCCAAAGGAAACATTCTCAGTAACCTTTACACACAGGCTTCATCTCAGTGGAGTGAAATGACTGAGGAGTCTGAACGTCCTGCAGCCAGGTGATGTGAAGTAATGGCAGATAAGCACCTCCTTATCCTCACTGACATCAGTGTAAACCTTGTAAGCCCAACATTCTCGGGGCCAAATTGGTAGTTTAGTAAAGATAAAGATTAGATTGGCTATGTAAGAGTCCACATGGAGGAGCTACAATCAGAATGAATACTATTCTGCCTGTTTTACTCTGTTCAAAGGTGTTACAGGACATAGTAGGAAGAAAACGCAGGCCTTCTTAAAGGTCGCATATCGTGCTCATTTTCAGGTTCATACTTACTATTTTGTGTTTCTACTAGAACATGTTGCCACGGAGCCCGGTGAGGGATACCCCAAAGAAGCGACGTGGCACCCCCCTCCTCTCCAGAGGAGGAGGAGATACTGTGGGGGTTGCTGTGGGAGTATAGGGTGAGGGGGTCACTTCTCAGGGCCATCCAATCTCTGTACGCCCAAAGTGAGAGCTGTTTTCGGGTTCTCGGCAGTAAGTCGGACTCGTTTCCAGTGGGGGTTGTCCTCCGCCAGGGCTGCGCTTTGTCACAAATCCTGTTTGTGATATTCACGTACAGGATATCGAGGCGTAGTCAGGGGGAGTTGGGTTTGCAGTTCTCATCGCTTCTTTTTGCAGATGATGTGGTCTTGTTGGCATCAACGGTCTGTGACCTCCAGCACTCACTGGATCTGTTTGCAGCCGAGTGTGAAGCGGCTGGGATGAGGATCAGTACCTCTAAATCTGGGGCCATGGTTCTCAGCAGGAAAGCGATGGATTGCCCACTCCGGGTAGGGAATGAGTCCTTAGCCCAAGTGAAGGAGTTCAAGTACCCCGGGGTCTTGTTCGCGAGTGAGAGGACAATGGAACATGAGATTGGTCGGAGAATCGGAGCAGCGGGGACGGTGTTGCATTCGGTTTACCTCATCGTTGTGACGAAAAGAGAGCTGAGCCAGAAGGCAAAGCTCTCGATCTACCGGTCAATCTTCGTTCCTCCTCTCACCTATGGTCATGAGGGCTGGGTGATGACCCAAAGAACTAGATCGCTGGTGCAAGCGGCTGAAATGGGTTTTCTCAGGAGGGTGGATGGCATCTCCCTTAGAGATAGGGTGAGAAGCTCAGTCATCCGTGAGGGACTCAGAGTAGAGCCGCTGCTCCTTTGTGTTGAACGGAGCCAGCTGAGATGGTTCGGGCATCTGGTAAGGATGCCCCCTGGGCGCCTCCTTTGGGAGGTGTTCCAGGCACAACCAGCTGGGAGGAGGCCACGGGGAAGACCCAGGACTAGGTGGAGAGATTATAGCTCCACTCTGGTCCCTCGGGATCCCCCAGTAAGAGCTGGTTAATGTGGCTCGGGAAAGGGAAGTTTGGGGTCCTCTGCTGGAGCTGTTGCCCCCCCGTGACCTGACCCCGGATAAGCGGTTGAAGATGGATGGATGGATGGAGTCCTTGACACCTTTATGAGAGGTCTACACCAGGGGTCAGCAACCTTTACTATCAAAAGAGCCATTTTAGGCAAAGAAAACAAAAAAAATCTGTCTGGAGCCACAAAACATTTGAGCATTGTGATGAAGGTAACACAGTTTATAGTCTAAGTATATAGTATAGAAGTCTATGTTTTGAGGGCCAAAGTGCAAATGTATTACAGAGTATTAGGGCCATATTGAGGAAAAAACATCTGAAATTTCCAGAATAAAGCCATGACTTTATGAGAAAAAAATCTGAATATTACGAAAATAAAGTCATAACTTTACGAGAAAAAAAGTTGTAATATTATGAGAATAAAGTCATAACTATACGGAAAAAAAGTCAGAACTTTACAAGAATAAAGTCATAACTTTGTTAGAAAAAAATGTAATATTACGAGAATAAATTCATAACTTTACGAGAAAAAAAGTCGGAATATTACAAGAATAAATTCATTAATAGAAAAAAGTCGGAATATTACGAGAATAAAGTCATAACTTTACGAGAACAAAAGTTTTGATATTATGAAAATAAAGTCATAACTTTATGAGAAAAAAAGTTGTAATATTATGAGAATAAAGAGAATAAAGTCATAACTTTACAAGAATAAAGTCATAACTTTATGAGAATAAATTCATAACTTTACTAGAAAAAAATGACGTAATATTACAAGAATAAAGTCAGAATTTTAAAAGAATAAAGTCATAACTTTACGAGAATAAAGTCATAACTTTACGAGAAAAAGAAAATAACACATAAGATTACTACTTTACAATATTATGACTTTATTCTCAAAATCTCAGATTTATTTTTTTTTCTCAGTGTGGCCCTAATACTATAGACTATCGTCGTACCATGGAAATGGAGAGCACGGATAAAGACGGCATAGATTTCTCAGAGATGGGCAGCAACATGAGCCAGACCTTTGCTGATTGAGATTGTTAATTCAAGTCCCTCTGTGGTGCACGTCCTGGAAAGATGGCCAGCTCTTTTCCTGGAACACCAGGTACATAAACTGAATGTTTTTATATGGAGCTATGGAATGTAGTTGATTTCATTGTTCATTTTTGTACTTGTCTTTTTACATTGCGTGTTGTAGTTAGCTATCATCTGAGATGCATAGACTGAACTATTATTATTGGTATGTTTTGGGATGTTAAAGGGAAACTTTGCTGATTTTCAACCGACTTTGCATCTTTGCAGTATGCATTGTTCATTTGCACATTCCACCCACATTGCATACAAGATACAAAGCTGGTTGAAAATCTTCAACGTTTCCCTTTAAGGGGAAGTGATTCACTTTGTTTTTATCAGGTTTGCGCAGAATACCAACGTATCATCAACCAATGGCTGAGGGTTTAACTGTATGCTGCATTTCATCAACACACAAATCGTTTGCTGGCTGTAGCCAGAGGGATGCATGCAGGGAAAATCTGGTCGATGTGCCCAGAAGATCTCTACCGATCTCAAAGAGCAGCATACCGAACATGGAAATGGCAGCTTCTCATTTTTAGCCAACGCAGACAGCCACTTTCTCTGCTGAGTTACTTCACAACATGCTAAAAGTAAACTGTTCACAAACTGTGGTCATTTTCTCTGCACACAGTTAAAGATCATTTGTGAGGGAGGAAGCTCCACTCTGTAACATCTGTACAATCATGAGTGGACTGGAGAGTTTTCATAGTTCCCCACAACTCCAGCAGATTGCAGGGTTCTCTCGAGCTGATCACTTCACGTCAAATTCAGGAGTCACATTTTACCAGTTAAACATTCATTCATATCCTATAAATTATTTAAGCTTATCAACTTCATAGTTTTGAATCAGGACCTTCAGTTTTTGGATGTAGACACTTGTGACAAATAGGGGTATCAAATTTAGAAGGCTATAGCTGTATTATTTCAGTGTGTCAGATATATATTTAATCAACATTTAGATAAATATAAGTATTGGATCAGACTTGGCAAGTCCCTCCCCTTCCGGTGGACCATCATGGGACCTTATTTTGGTAGTCAACAGCGAGAGAAATATTTTTTTGTTTGCGTTTGAACTGCACCATGAATCACGCATATGATGTTTGACAATTTAAAACATAACTTTCAAGTCCAGAAAGTCTCAGTTTGTCGTCGTATCATTTAGTTTTGTGTAAAACCGTTAAGTGAATAAACTTCACCAACACCAGCTAGCTAGCTAACTTAACTACGTTCCAGTTGAGAGATGAACTGTTATCTGACCTGATGTGTTTTATCCAGCGACTCCTGGTCTTTTTATCAGCCGTTGAAGTGAAAAGAAGGATCAGACCTGTTGCTGGTGTGAGTTCATCCTGGTAGGAAACACACAAACAGCTTAGCTTCAGAGAGAGAAAGACGTCACTATCACACTGTTGGGTGTGTCGTCTTTCTAATTACGTATTTTCACAGTCTGATATTTCAACAGTTTGTGGCAGCTGCCAATTCTCTGGTGCTTTCTGTCATTTATCTTTTCCCTGGTGTTTTTTTGGTTGAATTGCTAAGTGATTGGAGGGTTATTCAGTTCCCTGTTGCGCAGGGTGTGGGGACTGGCTCTTAAATGATAGTTGAGAGCAGCTTGGTGCATTCCCCTCTTGACCAATCAGGGGCTAACGACGCCCTTTCTGTAGGGCTTAAAAGAGGGGGGAAACTGCACACCCAGTGTCGTTCTGATCTCTCCTTCACTCAATGGAACATGTGTTATCAGCCAAACCAGAAACTCTGGTCTGTTTTAGGCCCTTTTGAGATTCTGTGCTCTTTGTGTTTTGTTTATTGAGAGTGTTGACTATCCTAGTTGGGGAAACAAAATAAATATCAATCAATTGGGTTACCTGCCCTAGGACGTTTAGGTGCTATTTGTGCAAGAATCTGGCTTGCCTCACGATAGCCTAATGTCTGCAGGCTGTATTTTGT
>CAKAOI010049194.1:0-25235 GCA_916701655.1 Sebastiscus albofasciatus
TTAATGGATAAATTGATGGTTACCTGGTGTCAAATAAACTGAATCACTTCTAAAGTGGCATATTAGCAGTTACTGTTTTATTATCAGCGAGCCGTCTAGAGAGACTTCCCACTGACAAATTGACGATAAGTCTTTAATCAGTTAAACAAAAGCAACAGACTGTTTTAAAATTCCTCTTTGAGAAAAAAATGACATATTTCCTTTCTTTGAGTGTACCAAAGGTGACTGTTGGCTGTCCTATCAGTTGAAATAAAGTGAAACCACACTAAGGATTGATTGCACTTTGGTTTGGGAACGTTTGACATTTGGAGTTTTCCTACAGGTATATTTCAGGGGACACGGCAAGAATAGACAGGAAGGGAAGAAGAACCAAAGAGGGAAGATGCCAACTCTGTCTCCCAGACTGTCGGTGTAGAGGACAGTAGAGCTGGGAGAGTCTGGGACAAAAACTAGACCATTTGTGTTTGTTAAACACCACTAACGTCTTTAACGCACTAGTGCAACTTGCAATTTTTAGGTTTAGGTTGTAGCGGGCTCTTTTAAAGCTAGAGTGAAGATATGGCATCATATAAAACTACACAGCCTAAGGAATCCATTGGTACGAACCATGTCATACTAGCTTTTCATGAAGGAGGCTAAATAACACTCCAAACTTGCATTAAATTTTGGTGAGGAAAAACTGTCATGGTCATTTTCAAAGGGGTCCCTTGACCTCTGACCTCTAGATATGTGAATGAAAATGGGTTCTATGGGTACCCACGAGTCTCCCCTTTACAGACATACCCACTTTCTGATAATCACATGCAGTTTGGGGCAAGTCATAGTCAAGTCAGCACACTGACACACTGACAGCTGTTGTTGCCTGTTGGACTTGAGTTTGCCATAGCAGTTGGTGCTATATGCTACAAGTGGCTGTAATCTGCCAGTAAACAGAGTAGAACAAGAAGCAGAGGTTGTGAACCGGAAACAAAATAAGTCGGCTTGGCCATCTAACCATCTACGAGAGAAAAATGGAGAGAGGTCAGGAATTTGTTTCAAGTGGGCAAGTTTTAATTTTTCTTTCATGTCAGCTAGTATTGACCATGTTTCATATTATCCGAAGACAAAGACAAGCATTTCTATGTTATGAGAATATCAAAAAAGACACAGAGAGGAGAAACAGCTGATCAGTCATGTGAGTTAAATGTTTGCTACCTAAGAATTTATTCAAATTTATTCTATTTTTTGACAAAGGCAAAAAACAAGCTCAAGCAAGCGCAAAGGTTTTAGTGAACTTTGCCATTTCCATACAGCTTTTCTAATGCGATACTGCCCATAACAATAGGTGAATGGAAACATGGCTACCGTTTACCTGAGAAAGCTATCCAACATGGGGGTCATGACCCCTACAAGGCTTCATGAGAGGACTGCCCAGGTAGGAAATAAGACAAAAAATGTTCTGATACAAAAAATAAGTTTATACAATAACTTTTCTGGCTTTTCTCTAATATTTACATCTTTTCAAGCAAAATAATCGAGTTTTACTTCTTGGGCTCTAATAACGATTCAAGTGAAATAACCTGAAAAGTGTAGATGTTGAACTGCTCACAACTTTAGAGACATGCAACTTATGACAAGGGCGAACCCTTCTTAGTTTCTTGGACCGATCCTCTTCCCGCTGTGTATGCTTCCTCTGGGTCATTTGTTCAGCAGCTTTCATGACGTTTCATATCATTGTTATGTGGATGACACTCAGATCTATTTTTCAGCCAAAACCAATAACCTCAATCAACTGTCCTCCGTCCATGACTGCTTAGCAGCAACCAAAGACTGGATGTCTCTCAACTTTCTCCACTTAAACCCTGACAAAACAGACATTCTTTTAATAGGACCAGACAATTTTGCTACAGCAGTTCATCAGTTTATTGGCCCACTTCAATCCAATATCAGTCCTACAGCTAAGAATCTTGGTGTCATCTTTGACCGGAATATGACTTTTGACCATCATGTCACTAAACTTGTCCAGACCTGCTTTCTCCAGCTAAGAAACATTGCAAAAATCATGTGCATATTGTCGTCCACGGATCTTGAACTATTAATTCACACTTTCATATTCTCCCGCCTAGACTATTGAAATTCCCTCTACATCTGCCTCAGTCAATCTGCTTTAAATTGCCTTCAGGTGGTTCAAAATGCAGCGGCCAGGTTATTAACCAGAACTATCTGTCGGTCTCACATCACCCCTGTTCTGGCACCCCTCCATTGGCTCCCTGTAAAATTCAGAATCAACTTTAAGATCTTGCTAATTACATATAAGGCACTGCATGACCTCGCCCCCAGTTACATTGCTGATCTCCTTGTTCCATTATCAACCTGTTGAACACTTCGATCCTCTAATCTCAGCCTTTTATCCATCCCCCGCTTATGAAAACTTATGAGCACATCTCTGGTTAACACGAGATTTAAAGTGGTGCTTTTGTGTGATTTGTGGTGAAACTCTGTTTTACAGATCTGTCCATTAAAGCAACTAATCGATTAGTCGACAAAAATCTTATGAGAGTTAGTGAACTAAGAATTTCTTTGGTCGAGGACCAAGTCACTACCGATGACGAGAGCTCACAAGAAGACGTTGCTCCATATGAAGAGGTCCAAAAAATGTTGGGAAACAGCTGTCTTTCATACCCTCGGCCATTTCACTGCTCAACTCTGTAAAGTATAGGTGGTATCGGCACATCCACCCATGCCTGTTCTTTTCATTATCTTATATGGTAATATTGTAACTCTTTTAACATTTTTGTACTTCAAGGTTTTACCCTTTTTTGTGTGTTTTAGTATGTGGGGATGTACAGTATGTGTATATTGTCTTATTGTGATGAGATGTTGTTGTTGTTGTTGTTGCTACTGCGGCAAAACCAATTGCCCCTCAGGGACAAATAATGGTCTTGAACTTTTGGATATTATGTGCAGGAGGTTGACACAACAACACATATAGAATATAGTAAAAATACAAGAACACATCAATCAATGTCCTCAGAGTTGACTATAAAGTTGTAGCATCATCTCTGTGACACTGCCTCAACAAAACTTGACCACAGCGCTAAAACATGTACTATACTGGGCTGCATGTTATTATTTATTACACAGGTGTTGCAATTGTTGTGTGTGTGTGTCCACCCACACTGAATGAACAAGCGTCTTTCCTGTCTCACACTCTACTCCCCAATCTACAATGCCCTTGTATTCCAAACAGCAAACAACTCTGCAGATCATGAAATAGACGGACAGCCCGACTCTGCCCCGAAGGCAACACTCGGTGTCATTAAACCTTAACTCTCCTCACCACCTGCGCAGAGAAGGTGAAAAGAAGAATGCCGAATGCTTGTTTCTTTCTCTTTTCTCCGAGATAAAACATGAACCTCCACCTCGTCCTCCTCTTCTTCCCCACTTTGTCCGGTGCAGTTGACCCGGAGAGGAGAAACGCTTGCTGGGAGTTTCTATTAGTATGAGCTGCTGGAGAGACCAGACGCAGGCAGCCCGACGTGTCAAGCCAGTGGGAGTGCGGAGACAATCGGGTTGCGCGTTGTTACAACACTCTCCTTTGCCTTAATTGGCTCCATATCAGCCTGCTAGCCCGCCAGTGCAGACTGCACAATGGTGCAGCCACAGTTTGTCCCTGTAACCTCCACCCAGATAGAGGAGGAGAGAGCTACTGCTGTGAGGACCACACAGACACATCCCTGTAGGAATGATTGCTTTGGCATGAATACAAAAGACGAGGTGCAATTTACCAGGTCAAAGAATCGCTCCCTCCCTCGCTCGTCTTTTTTGCTCTGAAATTGCAGCAGGAGGTGGCGAGAGGAGAAGATGGAGGAGGAAAAAGCCAGGAGGAAATGACAGAGGGACATTAGGAAGAGAGAGGGAGGCAGAAAGACAAAGAGAGAGAGAGGAGGGGGGGACATGACAGACAGAGGCGGGCTGAGGAGGGGAGGAAAATGAAAGGCAATCTGATAGATGAAAAAGAGGAGCAAGAAAAAGGAGTGGCTGTCAGAGAAAGAAGCACTTTGGAGACCAAGAAATGTAGGCCAGAGCCTTCAGAGACGCATAAGAGGGATTTCAGGGGCATCCTTTGATGACGGAAAAGTTAGAAACGCACACTCGCTTCACAGTCGCACCGAAGTCACGATAGCTGATAAGGTCATTATGCAAGCGCAAAGCGGCGGCATCGCAAACATCATTAAAACATCTGCAGGGTTTCTCCTCCCGAGTGCGTCCAGACACCTTGACGTCTGGGGGAGATTTTTCACAAGTGAGCGATCGCGGCCGCCTTCATCATCACACCGTTTATATTGATGCGGTGGGCTGATATGTTCCCATAATCCTCTCGGATCAGTTGTTGGGACTGATGGGTCATGGCTATCGCCTGGGCGCGACGCGGTAAACAGTGGGCTGAATCGATAACGAGAAGATGATCTTGTTAAGAGAAGTCTGGTGAGAGTAATGACTCGGAGGACTGAGCACAAGGTGTGCGCCACTATTTCACGTTCACATCACGTCCACCCCCTGCACTGCAAAAGTCCCTTTCTACACAAGATGCAGCGAGTTGAAAATGAAACTGAAAGATAAAAGGTGCAGTATAATCCTAGCGTGAAGGCGAATATATGCACGCGTAGGGACAGCGGGAGGAAATTTGAATATGGAACTCAGGCGAACTGTTAACCGTCAAACTCGAGATGACAAGTTTGTTATTTGTGAACAAGGGCAAACAGGCAATTTTCACACCAACGCAAGAAACTTCTTCTTCCAGACTGGAGACCGGCTGTTAAATCTTGGAGTGCGAGTGTAATAAATCCCGTCGAGATAAATCCCAAAGGAGCAATTACTGTTGTGTTCTCGCAATATAACAACAAGCCCAAGAAAAACAAAAAGAAGACATCAATAATACATCGCCGATACTACAGTCCCCATGTGGAGGAAAACTCTGCTTCCTTCTGAAAACATTTTCAATACTAAATATTCCAGTTGGAGTTTGTCCATTATGTGCTGGAGTAGAGGATAATGAGAGACAGTAACCAAAAGGGTGTGTGTGTGTGTGTGTGTGTGTGTGTGTGTGTGTGTGTGTGTGTGTGTGAGAGAGAGTGTGTATAAAACACCAGCTGTCAATGACAACACTCGTCAAGCCGAATGAATCTCCAGGGAAGCGACAGATTTCATATTTGCAAGCGGGACGCCTGAGTGAGTCTTTCAATCTCTTAGTACTTGTGTCTATAGTATAGTAATCAGTGGTGGAAAGTAACTGATTACATGTATTTAAATACTACTTAAGTCCAGTTTTAAAGTACTTCATACTTCATTCTACTACATTTCAGAGGGAAATATTTTACTATTTACTCCTCTACAATTATCTGAGGAAATTCTGAACAAAAATACACTTTTGCTGAGGTGGAAAAGTTGTAGCATTGATTAAAACAAGATGCGACAACATGCAATGGTAACAGAGTTGGTGAGTAAATCATGACGCAAGAGACAAAACCTGACAGCAGATGAAACATCACATTGGTGTGAGCTAATGAGGTTCCTCAAATTAACACTTGAAACAAACATAAATCACATTGTCATCATGGGAACCTTCTTCTCTTATATAATGAAAATAGTTCACCGAAATGTGTTTCTGAAAACATTTTATGCAAGAAATAAGCCATGCAGCTGCTAAATCTGTCTTTAATTTGGATTGACAATGGTTAGTTTAAAAGCTTCTAGAGAGTTTCCAGAGGCAGCGAGTCGCGCCGGACAAGTCCGTGGGAAGTAGGGGTGCGTAGGGTGCTGCAGCGCTCCCTGACAGATGGTAGATGATCTGCACATTCACAACTACACATTTAAAAAATAATAACAAATAAAAAGTTAAATTCAATTTGTGTTGGTTATGTTCATATTCTCATGATATTTTGATATCAGTAAGTGGTTAATAGTGGATCCAAATAGCCATATACTCGCTTTTGACCGAGTCTTGTTTCTTCTTTCCTCTCCCATTAAACATCTCACCACCCCTCCGATTTATCTTGTGACCCTTTGGAGGTGCCCGACCCCTAGGTTGGGAACCGCTGGACTGAACTACCTAACTGTATATAAAGCAGTTAGCTCCTCCTCTAATAATGTCATATATAATAATACATCAGTCAAAGGTGCCATTTTTCTGCAGAATGAGTACTTTTACTTTTGATACTTTCTCTGATAATTCTCATGTACTTTTACTTACAGTAAGTAGAATTTTGAATGCCGGACTTTTACTGGTAATGGTGTATTTTTACATTGTTTTAGTTGAGTAAGGGATCAGAATACATCTTCCACCACTGAGTGTGCAAACTGAAATTACTCATATTAATAATAATGATCCCATTCTGCATGATGAAAAACAAATTCCCTGTGAGACCAACTGGAACGTAGAGAGCTTGTTTATGTTTTTCCCCGCTGCGTTCCAAGAGACTCTGACTTTTAATAAGAATACGCTAATGAAATGAATCACAACGCTAATGTTTATTGCCAAGGTAATGCCTATTCATTTACGTAATGGGTACGCACCTGAGATGTGATAACAGGCAAACTGGTGATTGGGAACATGCAAGTGAGCGTTACATTCAGAGAGGCTGATCTTCACAATGAGCGAAATCATTCCTCACATCAGTTAATGGCTGTTTGGAGGTTTTTCACCAAGGTGATGAGCCTCCCCCACAAACACGGGGCTCATTAGTCTAATCCTGGGTGTATTCTGCCTAGCAGGAATTCATAAAAACACAAACAATGCGCGCATGCATGCTAACAGCCTTCTGTCGGGGAACTGCTCCCACACCGTTTTATCTCCTAATGAGCTCTGATCAGCCTTCTTCACGCTACTACACACTGAAGGAAAGGTGAGCGTCTCAAAGACACTCGGATCTTTTACTTCAGCAAAAGTACCAACAATGTAAAAGTCCTGTATTCAAAAGTCAAGCAAAAGTAAAGAGGTTTTATCAGCAAAATGTACTTTTAGTATCAAAGTAAAAGTATTATTTTTGCAGAAAAATGTCCCCCGTTTGTGATCAGAGGGCAAACTCCGGGTCTGAGAAGTGAAGCAAATGCAGAAGTGACCTGCATTCTTTCTAACAGCCAGCAGGGGGCGACTCCTCTGGTTGCAAAAAAAGTCTGATTCTATGAGAAAATGAGCCTACTTCTCACTTGATTTATTACCTCAGTAAACATTGTAAACATGAGTTTATGGTCTCAATCGCTAGTTTCAAGTCTTCTCCAAAACAGCATGATGTTCATTTAGTAAATTATGGTCCCATTTAGAGTCAAATAGACCATAAAGCAGGGGATACTTTGGGGCGTGGCTACCTTGTGATTGACAGGTAGCGACCAAGCCGATGTCCGGTCTGGGAGTTCTCTGGGTTTTCGTCTTACAAGTTTAACCCTTTCACAATGTGTTTTCAGTTCATGAAATTATAACCTGGTCGCCTAAAAATATTTTATTCAGCATTGGATTGTACTAAGCTCCACACTCTCGTTTCACTTCTAGTTACAAAAAAACAACATGGCGACGGCCAAAATGCCAAACTCGACCACACGTCCACTTCTTATTAGGGCTGTCAAACCATTAGCATATTTAATCGCGATTAATAGCATAATTGTCCATAGTTAATTGCAAATGAATCACACATTATCTGTTAAAAATTTACCTTAAAAGGGAGATTTGTTAAGTGTTAAATATTGTGCAGAAACCCTCACAGGTACTGCATTTAGCATAAAAAAAATATGCTCAAATCATAACATGGAAAACTGCAGCCCAACAGGCAACAACAGCTGTCAGTGTGTCAGTGTGCTGACTTGACTATGTCTTGCCCCAAACTGCATGTGATTATCATAAAGTGGGCATGTCTGTAAAGGGGAGACTCGTGGGTACCCAGAGAACCCATTTTCATTCACATATCTGGAGGTCAGAGGTCAAGGGACCCCTTTGAAAATGGCCATGACAGTTTTTCCTCGCCAAAATTTAGCGTAAGTTTGGAGCGTTATTTAACCTCCTTTGTGACAAGCTAGTATACCAATGGATTCCTTAGGTTTTCTAGCTTTAAAACTGAGCCCGCTACAACCTAAAAATTGCAAGTTGCATTAATGCGTTAAGGAAATTAGTGGTGTTAAAACAAATGTGCGTTAATGCGTTATTATCACGTTAACGTTGACAGCCCTAGTTCTTATATACAGTGGTATATTATTAAATTGTTAATATGGATACATCAATGTGTAAGCAGCATTTTACAGCATTGGCTCTAATGACATGAAACTAATTACTTTATATACCATTACAGTTGGTAGATTAATCTAGTAGTTCCCAACATCTTAGGTCTGGTTCCCTCCAACGTAAAGTAGAAAAGAACAAAGTTCTGCTTCACAATTCTGTATTAATTATTTGGACTTTTCTCAAATCTTTGCTTCTTGGCGAAATATTGAATAATATTCCCTTGTTGAGCCTTAAACAAAAACAACAAAAAGAAGTTTAGAGAGAAATAACTCTTTGGTGGAAATGCTGTTGTGAAACATTTAACAAAGGGCCCCAGATAGACGTGCTTTTTTTTTTTTAAAAGAGTCCCATTGTATTTCATTTATGTATCTAATGTCGTTTATGTAGATACTTAATCTGAAAAGTAACTAATAACAACACCTGTCAGATAAATGTAGTGGAGTAAATGCTCAAGTGTTAGACGTGTTAGAAGCATTAAACCTGATAATAACATCGTCTGTGCAGTCGATACTGTTCCTCTCGGTTATTAGCTCAGCATCTGATGCTATCATCATCATCAAGGCTTTCGTTGCATTATTAACGAGATGATGATGGAGGACGGAATTAACAGTGTGATTACGAGCCGAGGAAATGGAGTCATCTTCAGCTCATAAATAGACAGATACTCTTTTGCATTTCTGAAATGAGCCTCTGCATCTGTTAATTCATGATAATTGCATTAGCTGTAGCCAGCTGTCTTACATCATTCTTAAAGACTGTTTTCAGTGTTAAAAACTTATTTTTTTTAATTCCAAAACTTTCTTCCCAGCTCAGTATTGATGTTTTTGAAACTTAACTTTGTTGAGTTTCAAAGCATTTACAGTGATTGTGGAGGAGATTTAGGTATTTTGGGACCTCTTCTGAACTTCTATTTAACAAAGCGGAGCGCTTCGATTGAAACAACTGAAGGATGACGAGCGTTGAAGCAACTTCACTCATAGTTCCTTTTGTTTATCTCAACTGCAAATAACTGAAGTTTGAGACGAGGCAGAAGTTTTTCCTCCAGAAATAAAAAGTTAATCTCTGCTGGCACGATCAGAAAGATAATCCAGTTTCATATAGCTGGCAAACAATGAATTTAATTCATTTCATTACAAGAAAGCAACCTTTTTTTTTTTTTTAAAAGCAACCTGCCTGCTGGCTCATAATGAACCTGCATCACACTTGATATTGAGCTTATTATCTCGAATGATTGATTCTAAAAAGAAGCTGTGAGGCTCTAATTTATTTGTTATATTGTTGTATTTGTTATTTGTTGAGCGCAGGTTCATTTTGCTGTGCAGAAGCACAACTGAGGACAGAACAAGGACTCACCAACAATACTTTTTCTTTGCGATACATTTTTGTGCAGCTGTGAAATACCTGTTGAAGGTTGTCTGATTCAGACGTAGCTTATAATAAGAACCAGAACTGTGCCGAAGTGAGTTTTTTCAGTTACTGTATGTGTCCTCTGACTGTGGCAATTATTCAAATTCATCTCATAATCTTTTTATAGCACATCAAGGACAAGGTGGAAAAAGGCTGTGGTGGTGAGCTTTTTCTTATTTGACTTTTTTTTTAATACAACCTGAATTTTTTGAATTTTAGATTTCTTGTGGCTCAGTTGAAACTTTAAACAGAATAACGAATCATTTATTTTTATGCCAGGCGTCCCTGGTTCTGTAAGTACAAGTCCCAATTACTTTTCCCATAAACAATCAAGGTAGGTGATTCAGAGTCGGAGCTCTTCTACAGATTGGATCGGTATTAATCTCTCCTGGTTGGATCATCAGTCCAAAAAACTGAAAATATCTTGTTCCTTGATAGAAAGTCTAAGGTCCCAGCTTGTTTGCATAGAAACGTCAGGAGAGAAGTTAACTATGACTCCTAAGGTGCATTTCGCCAAGAAACATCCAATCACAGAGCTTAAAACTGTGTGACGTGTGGGCTTGCCGTGGTAGTCGGTGTGACACGGTGTTCGGGAGTACACCGATTACATTACTTGACAACCGCCCCCACCGTTGCTTTGATTTTTTATAGATATTAAACACTTTTAGTTCATTTTGGCATATCAGTGCTGTGTTATCAATAAATAGACGGACGATGGACGCTACAATCTGAAAGTGAAAGTGTCTAGTAGTAGGAGCCAGGTTTCACACACGGGACGAGAGAGAGTTGACAGACAAGACGATGGCGTTGGATTTGGTGTCAAAGCCAAAGCGCCTATATGGAAACATTTCAGATTTAAACCCAATGATAAAAGGGAATCATAACGTTAATGAGGCAATCGCCGCAAGGAGGACGGAGCGTCCACAGTCTATGTGCGCGGCAGAGCAGGGCCGGGTGGAAACCTGCAGATCTACAGCGAAACCTGAACCGGAGAGGCCAGACACACAGCCACAGTTAAAGATCAAAGTAAGGTTCTTTCGGAGGTTGTAGCGGGCTCAGTTTTAAAGCTAGAGTGAAAATACTGGCATCATATGAAACATCACATAAACTAAAGAATCCATCGGTACCAACCATGTCGTACTAGCTTGTTACGAAGGAGGCTAAATAACACTCCAAACTTGTGCTAAATTTTGGCGAGGAAAAACTGTCATGGCCACTTTCAAAGGGGTCCCTTGACCTCTGACCTCAAGATATGTGAATGAAAATGGGTTCTACAAGTACCCACGAGTCTCCCCTTTACAGACATGCCCACTTTATGGTAATCACATGCAGTTTGGGGCAAGTCATAGTCAAGTCAGCACACTGACACACTGACAGCTGCTGTTGCTTGTTGGGCTGCAGTTTGCCATGTTATGATTGGAGCATATTTTTATGCTAAATGCAGTACCTGTGAGAGTTTCTGGACAATATTTGTCATCTTTTTGTGTTGTTAATTGATTTCCAACGATAAATATATCCATACATTTGCATAAAGCAAGCATATTTGCCAACTTCCATGTTGATAAGACTATTAAATACTTAACAAATCTCCCTTTACGGTACATTTTGAACAGATAAAAAGAATGTGTGATTAATCACGATTAACTAATGGACAATCGTGCGATATTTTAATTGATTGACAGCCGTAATCATAATGCAATTCACTTTTGGGTCCATTTTAAATGAATTCAACAACTAAAGTGCCGTGTTTTGGTCACAAATTCACGCCTCTAACTGGCTTCTTCTCCATGGCAACGGCAGTCGGGGCTCATGGGTATAATGTAGTATTCAGACCCATCTGTCATACCAAAATGATGGATTTAAAACAAACCTCGATACATTATCTGGGAGTAACACTGAGGATATTGTTTAAAGAAACATTTGAAAAGCACTTCTGGAAGCAGCAGGTCCTCCCACTTCACATATCTGTCTACTCTGTTTTTTAACTGCAGGAAAGTGAGAGCTCTTTTGATGAGACTGTGTTGAGCCAGTGAAGGTTACACCACATCAACTACACCCTGGGCCTCCCCGCCTAAAATCAATTTAGTCGTACTGACAATCACGGGAACTTCCGCTGATGACCCACATGTCACTGTGACCCACTTGCTACTGCTGAGTCTTGCCAAGATCTCAATGGAGTTTAAATCTGAAGCAAATACTGCAATGTATACAAACCTCCTCAGTTCTCCAGGAAGATGGGGGTGAGAGAGGTGCTGCTGTATCTGCAGGCTAGAATATACTTTGTGAAACAAACAAACCCAACAGTCACACCCGCTTTCCACAGTGATTGACACGGTGTGAACAAGTGTGGGAAGCTGTACGGACAAATTCGGTCCTCCACACTCCTTAAATTACTACTTCCCAGCTGTCCATGTTCACTGCAGATACCACACTAACAACTCTGCTGTGGCAGCAACGGAGACAGTGTGCCATCAGAGAAGAGACAGAGCAGCAAGGACAGATAACTGCAGACTGTCCGTTCACCTCCACTCCATGCTTCTGAATCAGCTGGTCTTCATTACACACCAGGAGACGGCTCCGTCTACATGTGTGCTACATGTAAATGAAGAATTATATTCTGAAGCCAGTTAATTGTTACCTTACACGGATGTCTCTTGATTCTCGCAATGTCACAAGATCACGCGAGAAACGCAGATCACTTATTGAAAATCCATGTTGTCAGGCTTCAAGTAATGCGTTTGTGGCTGGTAAGCCAGACTACGAACCAATCAGTGTCATGTGAGGAGCTACTGGCAGCTACGGGCGTGACTTAGGTGTGCGTGAGGCGGGCTGTATTCGAAACCGCCTTTTACATACTACTGACGAATGCAGTATGCATTATACAGTACATAACGCATACTGCGTTCCTCAGTAGTATGCAGTATGAAACAGTTAAAGCGATTTATTTGGCAGTATGCTAGGCCAGGCTTTAGTTTTTAAACAAGGAAATAAAAGCCTCTTGTATACGGGACCGGTCTCTTGAGAGAGCTCCAGACAGCTCATAGTGGGGTCTGTGAGCGTGACTGAGCGGCTAGTACTGGCTTGCTCAAAAAACATTGGAGAAAATGTTCGATTTGCCATCTTATCATATCGTAAAACTACAAATATTCAAAAACCTACACAGTTGATTTCTCACGTCAAAATTCTCAGAAGTGAATTTAGTGATGAAATAGCTACGAAAAACGTAAAAAAGCTTTTTTCGGCTGCTGTTGTTGTGACCATAACCTGTACCGTTCCAGCACTTTGCCTTGTGGGATACAATAGGAGAGGTAGACTGGTCGGATGCCTAATGGAGATTTTTTCCAAATCAGTATGACATCCGGGTGTTTTTGACATACTGTAGATTTTGCATACTACATGCTACATTTTGGCCAAATCAGTACGTAATGTTAGTACAGTATGTGGTTTTTAATACAGCCACAACTGTTCATTCTAAACAACAATGGTGGAGAGTACTTCTTCATTGTAAAAAAGAGCAAAGAACGGCTGTTTTCGCTCTTCTCCCGACTGGCTTCTGAAAGAGCTTGATTGACAGATGGTTCATCCAATGACCTGCCTAGTCTTTTTGGAAAGTGCCCGCCTTTTTCCAAACAGTTTCCAATGATAGCTTTTCAGATGGTTCTGTGTAACAAACCATCTGGCGGGTCAGGTTAGGTTTATTGATCTATTGTACCAATAAATACTTGGGTTTTTTATGATCCCTCCATCTCGCTATGAGGACCAGCTTTTTGTAGCATTTTCAAAAGGAAGCTTCTCTAAAAACGAACACACAGGTGAAAAAAATAAAGGAAAAACAAACATAAAATGTTGTATGCTGCCTTCATTTCATCTGTTCAGTTCAGTTAAATCAGAGGGATCTTAATAAGAGATTGTAAATAACGTCGACATCCAACTCACATTTACAACTGCGGATATATCCGACTTGGCATTTAATAATATGGAAGTGCCTGAAAGCAAAACTAATATGGACGCTACCATCCCATCTTCACTGCTCATTTAAAAGCGTCCCATATCCTGATAACATCCAGGTGCAGTTTAATACACTTTCATTTACACATATGTGTAGCTATTTATAGGAGTCTCTGTAAACCCGATCACAAATCTGATTGCAATCTGTCTAGGCTACATACTACATGCATAATAGGGTCAGCTCAACTCCGTTCCAGTGGGGGGTGGTAATTCACCTGAAGCTGTTGGTTAACTGACAAAAAAGCCATTAGAATAATAACTTCTTCGGCAGTTTGGCTACAACAATAACGATCCATAAACTAACACGCACATATGGATAACTTGCATGCTCGTCTTTACGGGCTCTCACTCACGGCACTCCCTCATCCACACGGATCATTTAGTGGTCAAATAAATGCAGCAACAGCGTGGTGCACCTTCTGTGGACCCGTCTGTTTAATAATAAGAGTTTAATAGGAAGGGAGAAAAATGGCTGATTTCAGTGCATCTTTAGCTGACAGTATCACAGGGGAGAGTCCTTGTAAGAGGCTACTCTACAGCTTCTTACTGACATCGTTACACTTGAGGAGGAGTAAAGATTATGTGTGCATCTTGAAGAGACGGATGCATTTATACCTTTTCAACATCTGGCTCCCCCTTTACACCTGGCATTAAAATGCGTCTCGTGTCCAGATTGTATCTAGATGTGACTTAACCTGATTTTATTTACAGCTGGTATTAAAGAGGACCTATTACGCTTCAGTGCTTTTTCCCTTTCTGTTTGTGTGTTATATAGTTTTTTTTGTGCATGTAAAAGGTCCGCAATGTCACAAAGCCTAAAAGTCCACGTCAAAGGGAGTTACTCTCACCCCCAGAAACACTGCTCCTGAACTGCCTGAAACGCCTTGTTTCAAGTCCTGCCTTTTCTTCCATAAGGTGGTGATGTCACCATGTAACACATTTGCATAATATCTGCCTAGCGGCTGGTTTGGCACGCCCTCAAACGAAGCTAGTTAGAGTGGAGCTGGAGTGGAGTCTGAAGAGTTTGGTTCGGTTGACCAATCACAACAGAGGGTCAGACAGAGGGTGAAAAGAGATGCTGCAGCACAGCCGGTATGAGAAAAATAAAGCATTTTTTTTAACATTAAAGCATGTAAACATGTTCTAGTACAAACCCAAAATACAAGTGTGCACCTGTAAATAAGCATAATAGGTCCTCTTTAATATGCGTCTCCAGTGTCCACATTAAGATCCAATCACTCTGTCTGATAGGACTGAGAGGAAGCCTCCGGAGGCTGCATTACACACAAGCTTACAGCTGGGCACTGCCGGAGAGGTGGGAAGTAATGCGTGGACACATCAGCCTGAAATCGCCACTGTTTTGGGGGAGAGGGCCCGCAAACATGACTTTTCAGGTACGTCTACACCGGCGCACACACAGAGGGATGAGGAGACGCTGAGCACAGAGAGAGTGGTGGCGATTATCTCTCAGTGACCGGAGGAGAGCTGCCTGGCCGAAGCTTCGAACACTCGCTGTTGATTACTATCGAAGCTCTGGAGCCCCAAAAATGGTCCTTGGGACAGCTCTAGCATTACGTATTTCCACCCACGTAGTTGCTGTATGTGGATTGAAATCGCAATTGCATTTACACTTGTGTGGTTTGGCCGATCGGATCATAATCCCAAAATGCATTTTAAAACCAGGTGTAAAGGGGGGTCAATGTGGCTCACCTGCCCAGGTGGTCGAATGCTTCTTGGATGCTTTTATACTTCACTTGTTTGAGATCTGATCTACCAAAGATGTGCAAAGTGGATCCGTTTAAATGGGGTATCAGTAATGCTGGCGAGCCGCCGCCGCGAGCCTCCAGAACAGCTTAACTGCTCCTTGGCACAGATTCAACAAGTCTCTGAAGTCTACAGGAGGGATGAACACTGTTCCTTCAAAACCGATTCCCTCGTTTGGTGTTAAAATGATGGCGCTGTCTAACATGTCACACTAAAATCTCCCATAGGTGTTCAATTGGGTTGAGATCTGGTGACTAAGAAGGCCACAGCATATGATTCATATAATGTTCACATTCATTAAACCATTCAGTGAGCCTGCAAACATCTGCATTTGTTTCTACACTTATTTATTCAGATGTTTTCCTTTAATAGAAGCAAACAGACAAACTTCCTGAGAGTGCATTGAACCTAATGGAGAGTGGTGCCTCAAGTGAATGTTTTCACCTGCTGTATGACTTAAAATAGATCTGTGCGACTTTTATTTATATGGAATATGTAGATAGGAGCTCCTCACATGTGTATACTGAAAATACTAAACATCCTTATATTTTTACTGCTTATTCCTGGACATTTTCTCCATTTTTTGTAAAAAGTCCCAAAGATTTAACATGATAAGAAAATGTCTGGATCTCAGAAACCACACAGAGCACAATCAAGTATTTGGTATCTATGAACTCATAACAAGTTAAATATCAATGATATGCACACATATGCTGTGAAAAAAAACACATGTCTTGTGGAAAACATTTAATAAACAATTTTAGCATTTTTCCTCATTTTTCAAAAATCCTGACTTTGACCATTAATAAGTGTGATTTTTCATGTGATCTATAAAATTCAAAGTTGTTCTGTTAGCTATTTGCCCAAAGTATGCCCATACTAAAATGTGTTTTGACCAATCAGAACAAATGTGGCATTTTTCCATATCATACTAAATATAGCCTTTGAGCAGAAATGGGTTAATTTGCTCCCCGTTTGGATGTATAATTTGACTTTTCCAGAGAAGGAGACGATACATCAATTGAAATTGCTCTGAGAGAGTATGGAGCATCTACGGTATCTGTTTTACACTACTGAGACTTAGGGTCCCATGAAAGACGCTGCTGTTGATATAACCTGAATTAATGTGGAGTCCCTCCAGCAGAGAGGAAGGAAGAGGAGGCGGAAGCAGCTCCGTATAGCGTCCAGGAAAGATGCTTACTCCTCAACACCACTGGAGGTGTAATCAGTCGGCTCGTCAGTGAGAGCGGGAGACCAAAGACTCTGCGATGAACAACCATGACACCGTCTCCTCATGATGGGATATACATCAAAGTCAGCTCTGTAATTGGGACTGTTTCGACAGACATCTTGGTGCAGGCAACGATTTAATGTCACATCAGCAAAACACTTCAAGGCTACAGAAGGCTGTTTCTTTCTTCATGGCTCTCTGGTGCTTACACTCGAGGTTTCCTCTAGAGATGGCTCCATACCACTTTCTAATGCCTGATAACGATACAGCAACCTTGAGTATCTGCCGATTCCAATCTGATACCATATTTTTCCCTCTCTTAAACAACTAAGTTTAATAAATTTGATAATTTAAATTTAATAGTTACTTTGCAGATTCAGGTTATTAATACAAAATATAATTAACTAATAAATGATGATTTATTATTATACATTTATTATACTACCCAGCAGTATATAAAGTCATTAAAATGAGCTCCACATTTACCAGCTGCAACATTAATATGATGAACACTTTAATGCATCAATAATTAGAATACAATAATATAATATATATATTATTCTGCATAATGAGTACTTTTACTTTTGGTACTTTAAGTATATATTGATGCTAATATTTATGTGCTTTTACTTGAGTAGCCTAATATTTGAAATGCAGGATTTTTACTTGTCACTTTTACCAGTGCTGACCATCAGACCCCCACGCACACAGTTGGTTTAGAGACATGCAGTTATGTTGACAGTCGGTTCTGTAACGAACACTATCACACTCTCACATACATTACGTTTTCTTTCAGGGCTACACTCAAAACATTGCAAAATGATTGTACTGTTTTTTTCCCTCCGATATCCGATCCAGTGATTTTGGCCAGTAGCGGACCGATACCAATACTGAATATCGGATCAGCGCATCCCTAGTTTCTTCTAAAATGTTTGCCTCATCATTTGTTTTACAAAAAAACATTGCCAACTCTATCATCCTTTGCTCACGGCATACAGAAAGAGATCATGCCAAAATGCAAGTAACAGTTTTGATCATTCCTCTCTCCCACCATGGAAGACATGCTCATTAATCACATCTAAGGAGCGGAGTAATGTAGCCCTCCTCGTAGGTCTGTGGAGCCAGAGGAGGGAAAAGCAAAGAAATTGGGTTTTATTGCAATGCTTCCTGCCAGACGTCTCTTTGCATTTTGCCCTCAACGATGTGGAAGCCGGCGGCGTGCGGCGGCGGCTCATCATCTATCTCCTGATGTTGTGCCAAAAGGTATCACCCATTTATCATAGTTTAACCTTTTCAGATCCTTCACAGGTCTCTCGGGCCAAATAAGGAGAGCGCCCCACAGGCTAGAGCTTACCGAGCGCCAAAGGTTAAAACACGCAGAGGCATGAAATCACCATTCAGCTCATGACACCACGTCTCAAGAAATTTCCCTCCACTTCCTTTATGTTGAAAATGTATGACTTCACCAGTGATTCCCTAACCACAGAATGCCAAAAGGCACCGAGTGTGAGATTACTCCGTCGAGGGAATGCTTATCGAGAGGCAGCGCCCCCCCCTCCCAACCTCCCACCCCCATCCCCTCCCCCTCCCACTCTTCGTCCATAATTGCTTTCCAGGCCTGCATTGGAAAGAGCCCGAAGCTGTGTTATGTTTGGCGGTAGCAGAATGCACTGGAGATAAGTTGAAATCCAAGACTATGCCCCAATTGGGACCACTGTGGCATAACGAAACCTATTCTCTTCTCTTCAGTCGAAACGGAGCATTTTTAGTATTCTAACAAGGCCTGTGTATAAAAATAGTGGTTATCTGGCGCTAATGCTACGTGCAGCTCGCATTGCAATTTAAAACTTCAAATGGTACAAAACACAAAGACAGACCTCACACACAAAAGTTTATGCACATACACAGACATACACACACACACAGACCCGCAGACTTTGCAAACCAGTGGAATGTAACTAAGTACATTTACTCAAGTCCTGTATTTAAAGCTGCAGTAGGCAGAATATCTTTGGGCAAAAATGGGCAAATAATAACCTTTCAGCATATTATAATTCAAGTGTTCTGAGAGAAAACTAGACTTCTGCACCTCCTCATGGCTCTGTTTTCAGGTTTAAGAAAATCTAGCCAGTAATGGGAGACTTTGACCAATCACAGGTCATTTCAGAGAGAGAGCGTTCTTATTGGCTGTCCTCCGGCTGGTGGGCGGTGCTTGGTATTTCATGAACTGATCTCAACATGGCTGACGAGTCACAAACTTTCTCATTTTACGGCTAAACAATACACTACAAGATGTTACTGAAAACATCTAAGGAGAGAGATAGGCATTACAGTAACAAAATATTGATTCATATTTGATCAGCGTTGAATAGTTTGACCGTTTGATCGGAGTTTGTGAGTGATTGACAGCTGCTCATAGATGGCAAGGCTCCAGATCAGCTCTGATTGGTTGTTTTCCTCCGGTCTATGAAATCTTGCAGATGCCATTAGGAGCACCGGAGGACACAGAGGCACATGATTTTTTTTTCAGATTACCTGTCTCATGCACTACTGTCAGGATATAGTGACTCTTTTTTTTTTTAAAAATCATATTTGCTCCAATTCTACCCACTGCTGCTTTAATTTCAAATTCAAAGTACTTTATTTATTAATTTTTTTACATTAAGTCCTTTATACTTCTACTCCACTACATCTCAGAGGGAAATATGGTAACATTTTACTCCACTACATTTATCTGACAGCTTTAGTTACTTCCTGCCCAGTGAAAACAACGTATCTTAGGACCTCCTGTGTCCATATAGCGTTTTTTTCTGAGCACCAGCGTCTTTATCCTGTTCCCATTTCTGCTTCCAACACAAAGCTCAAAATGTTCACTTGCTGCCTAATGTATCCCACCCACTGCCAGATGCCATTGTAACAAGATAATTAATGTTATTCACTTCACCTCTCAGTGGTCTTAATGTTATGGATGATAGGTGTATATATATACATATATATATATATATATATATATATATATTTATATGTGAGGCTGTCAATATAGTTACTTTATTCCCCACAATCAAACCAACAACCTCAGCATGGTTGGAGCTGCTCTACCAACTGAACTAAGTTGTAATGAATGCAAGGATGAGACATGCTGTGATATTAACACATAAATGCACACCATATTCTGGGCTGATTTTGAGCTGTAATGCATAAAGTGTAGAATTTTTTGGCATTTTTCCATTTTTGGCATTATTCAAAATTAAGGGGGGTGGGGGAGCATTTTGATTCATTTCAGTCATCTTGGGCCAAAGTGTGCATTTCTTTGCTTTTCTACGGATTACACAGTGGCTACTGAAGATTTTGATGTATTACACATCAGTGTTTTGTTAACTTTACCATGTGTATGTGTAATGTTGCTTGGTGCCAAACACTTAAGTTGAAGCTTATTTTATTCAACGTTGCCATATTTCATAGTCTAAATTCAAACATGAGTAAACTAATTAAACTAATACACCAACACTAAACAACAGCTGTTTAGGTTTATGTATGAATGTCAGTTTGGGAGATATGTTTGTGTTGCTAAAATTAATATAAAAGAAGTTACAAGCAAAATCAGCAGCAATAGATTTTTTTTTTTTTAATTTACATTTACAAAAAAACTGAAAAAGAAAAAAAATATTTTGTGGAGAACTTTTAAGACAAAGTCCATACGGGTGTTTCTTGGTTCACCTTAAGGCCTCCAGATGTGCTGATTTTGAATGTTTGTGATAAACTTAAGGATGAAGTGTTCCTTGATGTGTTGAGAAAATTCTCCTACTTCTTAAGCTAAATAAACTCTTTCAAAAGCCTCTTGGATCAGCTGGAAAATGCATCATCACAAAGCTAAAAGCAAGACTGTTTGTCTGAGCTCATGAAAAGTTGACTTTTTAGAGCTACTACACTAGTTTTGATACTTTAAGTAAATCTTGCAGATAATACTTACATACTTATGCTTTTGAATGCAGGACTTTTACTTGTCGTGGAGTATTTTCACAGAGTGGTACTAGTACTTTTACTTGATAAAGGACTTCTTCCACCATTGTCACAAACACGGTTAGTTTGCATAAAATAACTATGGAGTCCTTGTCCATAACAGCCTAATTGGGGAGTTGTCTGTCTCGCTATCCAGCTGGCTGATTGCATAGCAAAATGCTAATGAACGGTGAAAAATGGCTTTGTTGCTCAGAGAAAAACGTAGAAGATGTGCCTGTCTGAGATGAAATATTAAACATCTCACTTCTCCAGCTGTCACTAAAGCTGTGGCTGGGGAGAGGGATGGCTTGTCATGTCTCCTTGGCACAGACGGCTTTGTTCTCCTTGGCTCATGCCTTCAAGCAGAGTGTACCCAGATATGTCTAAAACCAACCCGGTCCAGAGTTTGTGCAGAAAAACCCTCTTTGTAAATTTCTTGTGTCATCTCAGTGGGATTGTTTGCAGCTACACAACAGCTCCTGGCGATGGTTGGTGGGCCACCACTTTGGTCCAGACTGAAATATCTCGTTTCAACTACTGGATCCTCATGGTCCCCAGAGGATGAATCATACAAACGTATAAACATCTGAAACATCTGACTTTTTATCTAGCGCCACCAACAGGTCAACATTTTCAGTGAAATATCTCAACATCTACCAAATGAATTGGCACAAAATTCGGTTCAAACATTAATAGTCCTCAGAGGATGAATCCTCAGGACTTTGGTGATCCCCTGACTTTTCCTATAGCACCACCATGAGGTTGACATTATGGTTTTGAGGAAAATGTATCAATAAATATTGGACAGATTGCCATGCAATTTTGCACAGACATTCATGTTCCCCTCAAGATGAATTTTAATCACTTTGGTGATCCCCTGACTTTTCACCTGACTAACAAGCTAAACTAAGATGATGAACATGTTAAATACTACCTGCTATACATCAGCATGTTAGCATTGTCACTGTGGAAGAGGAATGAATGGAATAAAAAATCAAATTCTCTGGTTCTGCTTCATTGATTTTTAACTTTTTTCCACTATCCATTGGGAGTCTGACAATGTCAGAGGAATGAAATGCTGAATCTGTGGAGTGCTCTTAAGGCCCAGACACACAAACCCGACATCAAAGAACTAGTAGCGACGAAGGCCGACTGTTGAGTCACCTCACTTCACCTTTGTCTTGGCCAAAAAGTTGCACTTGAACACACTACCAAGGACGTTGTGTGCCTGCGTGAGAGGAAATAACTCTGCACACCAGCAGGCGGCGGTAGTCTGCAGTCGTCATTCAAAAAGGGAAACAGGAAGACCGAGGACGGCGCATATACAAGCCGTTGTTATACGTGCATGAAACAAAGTGTCGCCGCCAATTCAACATGTTGAATCGGCAGAGTTGGTGCTTGGTGGAGACTAGGCCTTTAAGGAGACTAGGGCTAGCAGATTTTTACTACACGATTATCATGGCCAAAATAATTCACAATAACGATATTGCGTTATATCTATAGAAAATTTTAAAAAAATAATGCCATCGGTCAAATTCATCTTTAACTTTGTTTATTGAGCATTTTGTCTCTTTTTTTGGCAAATGACAAACACTCAAAATACGAGAGTATGTGACCATAACAGAAAATCATACATATTAAAGGGACTATTTGTAACTTTCAGAAATGCTTCTCAACAGCGACACCTGTGGCCGTGAAATCAACGAAAGTCAGCGTCGGGCTCGCGCTTGCTCGCTCTAAATATACCTGAATGAGCATCGCTCAAAACAATGAGGCGACACACGTCAGCTAAAAGCACAATATCACTCTATATTTCAGCTGCTTGGCAGTAATGTTAGCTGACCAGACCAAGGCATCAACAGAGGTTTTCCGTGTCTTGTGAAGTGACGAGCCTCCGCAGAGAGAAACGTGAACCGTGACACCGGCACCCGGTGTCTCCCTGCGGGCGCAGGAGGGTGACGGTAACATTTCTCTCTGGAGGAGCTGCAGCATTTATTTCTGATCAAACGTCCACTGAACATTCACTAGATATTCTCAGAGCTAAACTGACTTCTGCAGTGTAGAGTGAGCGCGCGTTCACGTCTAGAGGTGGAGCGAGTACGCGAGAACGCGCACTCTGTCTGAGTGAAGGTGAGCAGGCAGAGGAGACGAGGCTCCCGGCATAAGCGAGCGCGCATACGCGAGCGTGCATACGCGAGCGCGCATGTGTGCCGACCCGCTACATTTATACGCTTACAAAGTTACAAACAGTCCCTTTAATATTATATTCCATTTCTGCCAAAAAATTCCCCCTAAATGTTACACACTACGGCTTTAACTCATATGAAAACATCTTGTGTCTTGTTAGACGGGACAAGTCAGCCAAGTTCATCGCTTTCCGGCGTGACATCAGGGTGCCCAGCTTTTGATAAGGCTCCTCTCGTCTGCACCAAAATCTCCTCCATTACTTCGCCTCCACCTGTCTCGCATGATATCAGTAAGGAATCTGCATGATACCGGTGTCAGAGAGGCAATCAGAGGGAGATGGTGACGCCGTCTCGTCCTCACATCTCCCACCTCCACCTCCTCACTGAGGAAATAAAACTGAGGATACTGCTAGAAGAAAGGAAAGCCCTTGGGATTTAACTCTATCTTCCGCTCTCGGATTCTGCCTCCTTCACTCTCTTGTCTCATTCTCGCGAGCTGAACCTTCCCCGGGTCCTATATTCTCTTTTATCATTCTCTCCATCCTTACCCTTTCCTAGTTTTTGTCCTCTTCTCTCATTCTCTTTACTCTTCAAGAGTTTCTTTCCCTTTTCATCTCCTTCCCAAGTTTCTTTCTTTGCTTGCTTATCTCGTCCCTCCTCCTCCTACAGTCTTCACAGCACATGTCCAGGCCAACAAATGCTGCTGCATAACTAGAAATAAATTACCCTTCACTCTGACCCAAATCAAACATGTTGCATTGAAAATACTTGGTACACAGGATTTAAATGGATTTCGGATGCATAAATACGGTCTGTAACATACAAAGAAATATCTTAACATTTCGGTTCATAACCCGATGAGAATAAAAAATAAAAAATATATGTTCTTGCAAATGTTTCAGCATCTTGGCCAAAAGTCTGCAGAAAACTTAAAGGCTTCAAAATGTTTTTCTGGGCTGTGATGAGTTTAATACTCTGGTGGAAGATAAAGTGAAGCGGTCAAAGGCTGACTGGCAGTGCACCCTGTGCGCCAGCCAGCTGATATCTTGGAAAGATCAATATGGCAGAGAGGTCAGCAAGCAAAGATGAAGAAGACAAATGTGCATGTCAGAGGATTTCTTTTTTCCCGAACACCAATCATTCAGCACTGCAGGAAAACAAATGCGAGGCGAGGCCGATAACTTTTTCACTTCTCGACATCCACAGAGAAAGCTCATCCGTGTTGTCAAACCGCAGGCAGGACACAATGTCTCAGAAAAAACTGAATGCAAAGTATTTCAAGGTTGGACTGCTTTATGCACTTCCACATGCTGTAGTAGCAAAGTGCACTCAAATCAAAAAGTATTGATTGCAGCTCGCGGTGGCAGAATGTGAAGGGTGACATAATAGCAGGTTTGAAGAAGCATAAATGATGTTCAGTGGAGCCGTGGCCCTAATTGATGTCCCTTGTCGCCAAAATGTCAATAAGTTTATTGCCAAGAGAAAAAATAAATTGGTGGTTTACTTATGATGCTCGGCTGCTCCCGTCAGAAGGGGGAAAATCAATTCTCATCCAAAGCTGGGTTTACTGACGCATTACAGACAAATCCTCATCAAATCAAAACGTACACCATCGCTGAATAATATCGGCATTTCAGGCGGTGAGAAAAAGAGATTCTGCTGCGTGCCCCGTCAGCTGTCTTAAAATATGAATGGCTCGTTTCATATTTATTTGTGCACCGCTCAAATTCTGACAGAACTGCTGTGCAATGATTCTAAATCCAAGACCAAAAGCTGAAACAGCCTCTCACATATTGACCGCAACCAATATTAAATAGATGTTAATGTTCTGTCTCACCCCATGGTCCATCACCCACATCCAACTCATGAACTGAGCCACAACATTAAAAGTTTACACACTTAATAAAAATTCAGTTTTTGGGCAAATACCAAATAAATTACTGAGATCTCGAGACAGAATCCACACTACACATGGCTGGAGTCCATGAATGCAACTTGAATGGCAAACAAGCTGTGCAAAAAAACACCAGTTTAAACCAAATATCTAAACTAGGGCTGTGAGAGTTAACGCGATAATTACGCGTTACTGCAAATTTGTTTTAGTGCCACTAATTTCTTTAATGCTTTAACGCAACTTGCAGTTTTAAGGTTGTAGCGGAATCATTTTTAAAGCGAGCTTGTCGCGAAGGATGTTAAATAACGCTCCAAACTTACGCTAAATTTTGTCGAGGAAAAACTGGAATTGCCGTGTTTAAAGGGGTCCCTTGACCTCTGACCTCAAGATATGTGAATGAAAATGGGTTTTCTGGGTACCCACGAGTCTCCCCTTTACAGACATGCCCACTTTATGATAATCACATGCAGTTTGGGGCAAGTCATAGTCAAGTCA
>CAKAOI010049194.1:25821-71532 GCA_916701655.1 Sebastiscus albofasciatus
ACATGCAGTTTGGGGCAAGTCATAGTCAAGTCAGCACACTGACACATTGACAGCTGTTGTTGCCTGTTGGGCTGCAGTTTGCCATGTTATGATTTGAGTATATTTTTTATGCTAAATGCAGTACCTGTGAGGGTTTATGGATAATATTTATCATTGTTTTGTGTTGTTAATTGTTTTCCAATAATAAATATATACATACATTTGCATAAAGCAGTATATTTTCCCACTCCCCTGTTGATAAGAGTATTAAATACTTGAGAAATCTCCCTTTAAGGTACATTTTGAACAGATAAAAAATGTGCGATTAAATAATTTAATCGATTGACAGCCCTAATCTAAACCAAATTATCTAGAGGTGAAAAGATGAATGCATGTGAAATGTTTGTCATAATTGTCCATTCTACAGTACACTTAACATAATGTCTTTCCAGGACCTTAAAGGACCGGATGTAATTCACAACGGACGCAGACATGGACAGCTGATGTTCATACATTTTCTTTTTATACTGCATTGGGTGTCTGCATCAGGAGGCGTGCTCACAGGGTTAGGTGATTAATGTCGAACTTCATGCCAGATAGTCCAGGTGGACATCTTTTACACTTACTTCTAACCTTCACAGCTATGTCCACTCCTAACCCAAACACGAACCTAATAAAGTTTTAGGCCTCAGGACTAAATATTTTGGGGTTCCCTGGTTGCCCAGAGGTTAAACAATACTTCAGAATATGATGTGTGGGCCAGGACATCTCTGCAGCACAACAATATCTTATTTAAATGGTATTTTGACACACATTTCACCTTTAACAAATATTATTATTATGAAACAAACTGTTTCAGTAATAATTTTAGTATTAATAATGTTACTTTTGTTTCCAAGTCATTTGAATAAAAGGAGAAACTGAGGATTTGGCTACAACCTGTTTAATTGTCTGGCTGCTTGTGTTGCCGCTCTTCAGTGACGTCACCAAATCCCCTGAGTGCAGCTTTGAAATGATGTTGGGGAGTTAAATCCCTTAACTGATTAAATGAGGGCAAAAACTACAAAAAAATAAAATGCAAAAATAAATTTTCCCTTGAAAATGTTCCTCACAAAAATGTTGAAAATGTTAGATTCATTCTGCTAACATAGATATTAAGTCACCATGACAACATTCGCCAGTTAAGTACATAACGTGAAGTGTGAATTCACTGTGCACATCACCAGCATGCATTTCCTAAAAGCCGAGCACCTCAAAATGGAAACTTAAGTGGACGGACGAGCAGCATTTCTCATGAGAAAACTCTGCCAGCTGAACTTTTCACAGTCGTCGACATTACAGGTTTCCACACTTGTTGGTTTCTGCAGCAGTGAGATTTCTTTTAATGAATAATAGTTCCACCTTCTGTTGCATTACCTTGTCACAAGATTAAGTGACTCTTCAGAGCCCCTGGTGTTTAATTTAGCAAAAGTTAATTTCCCAACCAGCCAGGCTACTTTTTCTGACGTTCGCGAACAATGTGCTTACTCCCAAATCTGTCCAGCTGATGCATGTTCACGCTGCTTATTCCTATCATCCACACAGCAACAGTCTCCTCTAAGAGCAGGGAGGAGGCTGTCTAATTACTCATATGCAAATCAACCTGTGACATAATCTGATGATTTAAAGCATGTTTTCAAGGAGACAACATATCATTTTCATGAAGGAGAGATGGCAGCACTCATTAACCCCGTCATTCAGGGTGTCATCAATCCTGCCATAGATGGATTACTGAAGAGGGCCTCCCGGACACAGGTCCAGAGGCCCACTGACCTCGGGCCCCTGGTCAAAGTGACGGTAAACATTTCTTGGCAGACAGTCAATCAAATGACTACAAAGAGGCACAAAATGACTACAGTGATGCAAAACAACTACAAAGAGGCACAAAATGACTACAGCGATGCACAACAACTACAAAGAGGCACAAAATGACTACAGAGATGCACAACAACTACAAAGAGGCACAAAATGACTACAACGATGCACAACAACTACAAAGAGGCACAACATGACTACAGCGATGCACAACAACTACAGAGAGACATAAAATGACTACAGTGATGCACAACAACTACAGAGAGACACAAAACCACTACAGCCATGCAAAACAACTACAAAGAGGCACGAAATGACTACAGCGATGCACAACAACTACAGAGAGACACAAAATGACTACAGCGATGCACAACAACTACAGAGAGACACAAAATGACTGAAGCGATGCACAACAACTACAGAGAGACACAAAATGACTACAGCGATGCACAACAACTACAAAGAGGCACAAAATGACTATGGAGAGATGTTTGAGAGAGAAAACAGCTGCAGGAAGATCCAAAACGACTACAAAAAGGGACACAAAATAACTACAAAGATGCAAAGCAACTACCAAGAAATGCAAAACGACTCCTGAGAGGCGTAAGTTGACTACAAAGAACCACAAAACTATAACAAAGAGACAACAACTGATAAATTGTGTGTCTCTTTCAGTCTGGGGCCCATTGTCTTTTAATCTATCCGAGTCTGGTCCGAAAACTTTCCTTTTTTTCTAAATCGTAAACATCTTAAATCCAATGGTTGGAGATCTGTTGCATCCATCATTTGGCTCAGTGGCGCAGACCGCAACACAAACGGCCCATCAACCAAATTGCCTGCAGAGGAGCACGCCATCTTGTATGTTGCCTTTAAAAAAAAACAAAAAAGCCTTTATAAGGTGATTAGGTATGCTTTACTTGCAGCACCTACGCTCCCCAGTACTCACATTGATTGTTTTCTCCTGGCCTGGTAAAATAGATGGAAGTCAATACACCCCTGCTGTGACGTCAGGGTTCACCAGGCTGCAGGTCTCCTGGGCTTACCAATTAGAGCGCAAGAATGCAGCCAAGGATTTCATTTGTAGCCTAAGCTGTTATTAGTAACGACAGGTGGGTATTGAGTGTGGCGCAACACTGTGCTGGAGAAAATTGTGATAAATGACAGTGGGCCGAGACTCTCTCTCTCTCTGTGCGGATAGATGACTGCTGCTCATTAGAAGGGAGGAAAGGTGTGCCTGTGTGTGCGTGCATGCGTGCGTGCGTGTGTGTGTGTGTGTGTGTGTGAGTGTGAGTAAGAGAGAAAGTGAAGATGGTTTCCAAAGTGAGAAAGTAGCTTCACTTTGGTGCCCACTTCGCATTAGCCAAACATTTGAAGCCATTCATCCGCCCCTGCTGCATTATGGGAGACACACACAAACACATCTGCTTACCTTATGGTCGATGATGCCACTGTATCCCTGGAGGACCGGGGGGTGAGGCTTGGCCACCCTGACGGGGGCGTCAGTGGGCCGCCGCCGCAGCTGTTCATGCTGTCGGATGCGCGTGTCGTTAGCGTCCCTGGAAGCGCCGTTGAAACTGCCGTTGTACACGAGGAACAAGCTGGCACACAGGAGGAGCACGAGGAGCACGGCTATCCCATGGCGCTGACACAAAGACACAAACACATGCTGACTAATTATTCCTGTTGCACCACCGGACTTGAGTTCAGTTCTGCAGCTAATGAGAGGCAGCCGGCTGGTACCACCATGTGCACCACCATCACACCCTCAGCTGAGCTGTTGGTTAACACAACCCCGACTTCCTGGAAGTCATGTCACATGTGACAACAACTTTAAAAAAAACAAAACACAGCTGTTATCGATTTAATTTAAGGGCACAGGCACTATCATGACATTGACAGGACGCCAGGTTGTTAGTGATAATCATTAGTTTGCATGCATGCATGTTAATGCTCTGGTGCGTTCAGGCGCATGTCTGCAAGGTAATTTACAATAAGCAATATAAAGTAAAAGTTATTATGTTGACCTTTAAAGTCAAAGGGTTAGCTTCCAGAGTATATTAACTCACAGATGCATGAGATAAACAGTTTTTATTTTGATTGTTTGCATCTATTTTTATTTCACAACATGCATTAATATAAGAAATGTTAAAAGAAAAAAAACAAAAAAAAATCCATGCACCTTTTTTAGATTTAATGCATCTAAAAAAAAGTTCATATATTGACCTTTTAAGTCAAATCAGCTTCCAGAGTATATTAAATCACAGATGCATGATATAAACAGCTAATGACTTTTATTTTGATTGTTTGCATGTATTTTATTTCACAACATGCATTAATAGAAGAAACATTAAAGCAAAAAAAAAAAAATAATCCATGCACTTTTTTAGATTTATGCATCTAAAAAAAAGTTTATATATTGATTTTTTAAGTCAAATCAGCTTCCAGAGTATATTAAATCATAGATTCATGAGATAAACAGCTCCTGACTTTTTATTTTTTGCATCTATTTTTATTTCACAACATGCATTAATACAAGAAATATTAAAAGCAACAAAAAAATAATCCATGCACTTTTTTAGATTTATGCATCTGCATTAAACGCAGTAAAAGCAAACCTCCCAGCGCTTCTGTGTGCTCCATGCTGTGCTGTTTATTATAAGAGAAAGCCGGAGCTTAGTGCCAAACAGAGCGCACAGCTGGATGTCCATTGTTCAGATCCTAATCTTTTGATCCGACAGAGTGCACACAGCAGCGTTATTGGAGCGCACTTCACTGAACAAATGCTGGATGTATAAAAAGCGAGCTCAAAACAGTTTCCAAATAGGTGCTACAACAAGGCAGAGACCTTTACCATAGGTGTCTTCATTTTGCGGTCTTATCGCTGCGGCTCAGTGCGTCTGACTCCACTTTCTCTCATCGTCCGGCGGCGTCTGCTCGCATGCCGGATCCACTCCGGTCCTGTCTGCGCTGTGCCTGTCAGCCTGCTGCTGCTGCTGCTGCTGCCTGTGTGTCTTCAGACCGGAGCACCAGGCGCAACTCATACTGTGGAGACCGAGGCGACAGATGTTCACTATTGCACCTCTGCTGGGTCTTAAAGCCCCGCGAGTTTCCAGTTTCCAGTGGAGTGGAGGAGGAGTTGGAGAGCAGCGCAGCGCAGTTAATTAAAGAGACTACCTGCAAGAGGGTGATAAGGCCGTTTTTGTTTAATGGTTATTTCGTGCTGAGCAGTATTTGATGGAAATCTCTCTTGCTCGGATTACTCTGGAGTACAGTGAGCTCACACCATGTCATCCTCTGACGTCTGCTGCGTAAAATATGAGGTGGATTAGAAAGTTAAACAGCAGCGATTAGATCCTGGAGAGAGGTGGACTGTGACCAGGTATTTTTTACTTTATTACTGCACTTCTGTACACATCTGAGGTACTTGAACTTTACTTAAAACTGCAGTGGGTAGAAATGGAGCAAATATGATTTTAAAAAAGTTATTTTTTTTATAAAGCGGTCACTATATCTTGACAGTACTGCATGAGACGGGTAATCTGAAAAAAAAATCATGTTCCTCCGGTGTCCTCCGGTGCTCCTAATGGCATCTACAACATTTCACAGACCGGAGGAAAACAAGCAGTCAGAGCAGAGCTGGAGTCTGCCGTCTATGAGCAGCTGTCAATCACTCGCAAACTCCGATCAAGCGGTCAAACTAGGCAGCGCTGATCAAATATGAATCAATATTCTGCTACTATAATGCCTATTTCTTGCCTCCAATGTTTTCAGAAACATCTTGTAGTGCACTGGTTAGCTGTAAAATGAGAAAGTTTGGGACCCTAGCAGCCATGTTGAGATCAGCTGAGGAAATACCAAGCACCGTCCACCAGCCAGAGCACAGCCAATAGGAGCGCTCTCCTTTCGAAATAACCTGTGATTGGTCAAAGTCTCCCGTCACGGACTAAATTTGTAAAAAACACAGAGCCATGAGGAGGTGCAGAAGTCTAGTTTTCTCTCAGAAGACTTGAATTACAATATGCTGAAAGGTTATTATGGAATTTTTGCCCAATGATGCCAAAAATATTCTGCCTACTGCAGCTTTAAGTACATCCATTCATGCCACCACAGTATATAGACATATTTTGTTACATATTGTACATAATCATCTAGTCCATCTCCATCCAGTATTTATTTCTTTGCACTATTTGTATTGTTTACAACTCACAGAACACTTGTATATAGATGTTTTATTTATTATTTTGTTGTTGGTCATTGGTGCTTTTTATATATATATATTTATATAATATTTATATATACACCTAACTGTAAACTCCAACCCATCCATGACACAAAATTTGATTGTAAAGTCTACACAAATGTTCAGGACTGTCAAAATGTCTGTAAAAATGCAAAAATGTTATATAACATGTGTCTTTTTTCCATATTAGGATTTGATATAGATAACTTATTTAGAAGGGTGTTTATTCCCAAATTATTGTACAGGTATTAAATATGTATTCTTTCCTTTTTTTCTCTACCTCAATGTAATGTCATATTTTTGAGCGTAGGTGATGAATTTGATGATATTTGAGATGACGAATAAACATGTTTGATATTTTGAAGTATGATATTTAGAAGTATGGCATTTGTATTAATGTTTTTATGTACTTTCATCAAATTGTGAATTGTTTGTGGATGTTTTTATCACGGTGGTGTTTTGGATGACATACGCCTGCCATCATAGAGCTTGTCTGCCTGTTGGTGTGCTTTATGTATAAATATGGGTGTGTTTCCACTTTTTCAAACATTTTGACCTGACGAAGATCCAAGCAGGATCGAAACGTAGTCAATGAAAATATTGTGCTACACACAGCTGTTACCTTTTTCTTTACTGACACTGTTCTAATAGCACCAACACCGTGTGCTTATAATTAACCTTCTTCAGGACTGTCAAAATTACATAAACACTTTATGCTCACTTGAACACTCGTCAGCAATTTCTTATTCTTGAGTTTATTTAACTTAAATGTATGTAGCAGAGGGCTGCACGGTGGTGCAGTGGTTAGCACTGGCGCCTCACAGCTAGAGGGTTGCAGGTTCGAATCTGACTTGGGGCCCTTCTGTGTGGAGTTTGCATGTTCTCCCCGTGTTAGCGTGGGTTTTCTCCGGGTACTCCGGTTTCCTCCCACAGTCCAAAGACATGCAGGTTAGGTTAATTGTTGACTCTAAATTGCCCATAGGTGTGAATGTGAGCGTGAATGGTTGTCTGTCTCTATGTGTCAGCCCTGCGATGGACTGGCGACCTGTCCAGGGTGTACCCCGCCTTCGCCCAATGTCGGCTGGGATCGGCTCCAGCCCCCCCGCGACCCCTAACGGGATAAGCGGTTGCAGATGAGAGATGAGAGAGTATGTAGCAGATTTAGCCTAATTAGTTTAATGCCAGTTAACAACACATACATTGTGCACTTATAATTTTATAGTTGAATGAACTAAAATAAATATTGTACAACTATGGACTCAATGTTTTTATGTTCATATGACAAGTAGTTATTTTCTTGTTCAATAAAATGAAAAACCTTTGTTCACTTTACATAACATAAAGACATAATTACAATAAGTGTTGCAGAGTATGCTGAACACATGCTTTTTTTTGCTGTCTTAACATAAAACTACCACAAATTCAATTTATTTTTTTCACTACTTGCACATAACAGTCCTAATGGTTTTGTTGTCCTTGTTCCTAGCTGTCATTTCTATTTCTGGATAAGTACATTGAGAGAGATGCATAAATCCAGAGTCACCTTGTATGTCTGTACTTGGTAAATAAATCTGATTTTGATTTATACTTCTATTCCACTATATTTCACATAAAATGTGTACTATAGTTAATATTAGCTCCACCTTGACCAACTACAAAAGTAAAATGCTGCTTACACTTCACTAGTGATAATAATCCAACTATATAATAGCAACAGTTTTATGCTCGGAGTACTTTTACTTTTTATATTTTAAGTACATTTTGCACACTTTTTTTTTTTACTTACAGTAAGTAACATTTTCAATCCATTAGGCTGCTTTCACTTGTAAATCAATATTTTGAGCTTGTTGTATTTTAAATTACACCATCACTGCTGCATACATCAAAACTAGGGCTGTCAATCGATTTAAATATTTAATCGCGATAAATTACATGATTGTCCATAGTTAATTGCGATTAATCACAAACCTATCACACATTTTTATCTGCTCAAAATGTACCTTAAAGGGAGATTCGTCAACTATTTAATATTCTTATCAACATGAGAGTGGGCAAATATTCTGCTTTATGCAAATGTATGTATATAAATATTTATTAAAACATCAGTTTAACATTCACTTCCTCTTTATTCTGTCCAGTTTTCTCTTTTGTTAAATGGACATTTAATTCGGTTTAATCTTATTTTGTTTCATATATTACAAAGTGCCTTTTAAATAAACTTGAATTGCTTGCAGTGCTGAAACCCCCCAACCTAAAAAACAACAACTTCATGTATTTTGTACTGATACCTTTTCCTTTTTTATAATTCCTCCTTTTTATATAACTTAAAAGCAAAAGTGAAAAAGCTTTAAGCTTTAAGCAGACCTTCTGTAGCTGCAGCTACATTCGCTTTAAAAAGAGACTATACCGATTTATTACCTACACAAATTTTATAGATTTCAGCTTTAAAATAAAACAAACTAAATCATTTTCATTGTTGGATTATTGCAGCCTGCAGCTCTAGTGCTGAATCTCTGCTGCTCCTATTTCATTGTTGGTGTCGTTAATTCATGTCCATGCTGTGTGTGCTGCAGCCTACTGTGTCTGTATGTTAAAGTCCTCTATATATGTGCACATATAGCACAATAAATAGCCATTTGTTTTGTTTTTCTAGCCACAATGAAACAACAAATAGCCACCTATTAAATTTGCAGCTCTAAACTCTCTGTGTGGAGTCGTGAAAGTGATGCGTTTAATGTCTCAAGCAGTGGCATCAGCAGTTTTGCATTAATATTGATAAACTTTACATAAGCTACAGAATACTTTTCAAAACAAAGTTCAAAGTGCTCCACAGAGCAGCAGAGAGAGAAAACTACCAAACCAAAACACAGCAAGAGCAAGCACAGAGACTCTGAGGACTTTTAGACGGGAAATCACAGCAACAGTTTGTGTTAAGACGGCATCATACAGCTCTGCAGAAAGTCGTATACTGTAGCCTAGTTTGTCGTCATTAGTTTAATATATTTATAATACAGTTGCTTGTTTCCTAACACTTTATTTTACTGGTCCATTACTTCCTAATAATTTCTAGAATATTTACTATAAATAACTATATGTTTTGGTACAAATTGTAGGGTTAAGGAGTATTTGCTGGTATTTTTAATTAATTTACTTTAGTTCGAAAGCAGATGTTGATTTCCAGAGAAAGTTCTTTGAAAGAACTGCTCCATTAAAATCCAAGTAAAAATGTATTAATCATTGATTTCTTATTTTAACTTTTATGTTGAGCTGTATGCTTGTAGCCTGCTGACTACTGACTAAAAGACTTGGTCCATTAATTAATATTAATTATTTAAAGGTGCACTTCTTGAACATAATTTGTGCCAAATGACATGGGTCTTTTCAGGACGCTTATTATTAAAATTATTATTCACCCGTTATGTATATTTTACAACAATTGAGGTTGTAGTGATGAAAAAAAACATTTAGCATTTTTACATTAATACTGTGAGTAATCAAGAGACATACATGTAGGCTATACAGTACATAACTAGATATACATGCATAAACATGCACATATGTGTAGACATCCATTCATTTGGTACATACCCAAACATACACATATACATAAACATATATATATATATATATATATATATATATATATATATATATATATACTGTATACAACTTTAACCACATAGAAAAATGTACAAAGTTGATAAGAAATGAAGTCAAATGCAATGGTAATAGAACAATAAAGTAACCAGTTAGAAAAAGAGAGAAGAACAAGCGTGATGTAACACCATGCCTGTAAAAGAGTGATGGGATTTAACCCGAGATGTTTCCTACGTCCAGCACAAGACTTGAAAGGTGATCGATGAAATGTTAACATCAACCAGCGCAGCGAGGCTGAAAACAGAAGACTTACAGTCACGTCTTGTAGATTTGGTTGGAAGTCTTGTTGCTGCAGTCTGAACTAAATGTAGAGAGGAGAGGGAATTCTGACTCAGAGTATGGAGCATTACATTTTTTTAAAAAGAGATGATATAAAAGCATTTTTCACCTTAACCAGGTCAGCAGTGGGTGAAAAAAAAAGAAGTATTTTGGAAAAAGTTTTCTGGTTCATAGACGAAGAAATGAGTGTGAAAGAAATAAGTTGGTTAACATAGATAGAAGAAAAGAGAACCTCGAACTAAACTTGCAGAAGTACCAATTAAAGTCGCTTGCAGTGATGAACCCACTGAGAACTATCACCAAACTCTGCAGCTCCGCTGTGTTTCAGCGTCTTTTAGCTCATTGTTTTGGTTTTACAGCCCGAAAGGTTCCTGTTTTGGTTCACTCTCACCGCTCTCATCAGCTCAGCAGCTGTTTTCAGTGACAAAGCTCTTAAAATCCACTCTACACTACCGACTTAGCACCAAACAGTAGTGGTTCACAACCTTTCACTCTGAGACCCACGGGATCGCGGCCAATCCCGACCGACTTTACTGTCTTTCTGATCATTACAATACACTGACATGGCCATCTGGATTGAAGCTAAGTGGTGAGTGAGAGTGGTGTGAAAATGGTCTGCAAACGCCGCTTTGTTTCATGTACGTATCATAACAACGGCTTGTATATCCGCCGTCCCCCGGTTTTCTGGTTTCCCTTTTTGAATGTCGAATACAGACTAACGCTGTCTGTTGGTGGGGAGAGTTATTTCATCTCATGCAGGTGCAGAACATACATGGTAGTTGGCCGCTGGCTGTAGTCGTTGTGTGTTCGAGTGCAACATTTTGGCTAAGACAAAGGCGAGTCAACAGTCGGCCTTTGTCGCTGCTAGTTCTTCGGTGTCGGGCTGGTGTGTCTGGGCCTTAAAACGAACGATTTGGATGAATTTTGAGCAGACTATTGAATATTGCATTAGAGATGAGTTTCCCTATTATTTTTAGGAACTTTTAATACAATTTTCTGTCTGTATTACGTATTGTTTATGTATTTGGTTATTTTTAACGATCATACTTAATACACTACTTTTTTTTTTTTTTTTTACAAATTCTGTGTTTTCTTCTCCTGAAGCTAGGCTATTGTTCTATTAGCTCTTTGTTTGTTTTAACGGCATACTAGAGACTAGCTGGTGAAGAAGGCTGACCAGCTAACGAGCCAGCTATTTCTCTCTTTCTTCAGTTGAGAGCAAAACAGAAATGAATGTTAGACTTACATTCATCAGGTGGCCAGAAACATGAATGATAATATGTCGTGTCGTGTTTACAGTTTGTTTCTGCTGCCCCCAAGTGGCCCAAAAAAAAAAGAGTTCATAGGCTACAAATATATAGTTTAATTTAAAAAAAAGGCTATCTCATTTCCTCAAACAGCTGGTAACTGTGTTTTTTTATTAAATGTGACAGAACGAGACGGATTCGGTGCTCTTGTGATTATTTCTGCAAAACCCCTGATTACATTCAATTACAATGTTTGTTTGTTTTAATTAGGTCTATGTGGGATTGACTCAAAATAAACAGCAGCTTTGATCGTGGTAATGGAGGAAACATGTCAACCAGAACAACAGTGAGGCTCATTGATGCGTTTTTGAACAAAAATGGAGCTCTATGGCTCACAGGAATAAACTCAATAAAAAACATTGAATATTCTTTCAGATTTATCCTTCCAATAGTTTATATAATGACATCATCCCAAGGTATCTCTTCCGGTCGCCATGACTGCAGCATCCGCACATCCATCCACCACACAATGGACAGATAAAACCACATATAACAATGCATTAAATCTGAAGTAGTGCTGCTGAATGTTTCACCCCCATTTGCCAGTGATTGTGTGTAATCTGCTTATGAAAAATCCGGTCCTCATGGGAGATGCAAGAGAGACTTCCCAGAGGCAATAATCCACATCAGTGTCGCCATCAGAGTCACGAGGGAATAACGCGCGATAACACTGCGTAAGGTTGGAAGGCTCGACAACAACAATAACAACAACAGCACATCAGAAAAAGCGTTTCAAAGAAAGGCCGTCTTTGAAGTGTGCACTTACTGAAGGGCAGAGAAAGGGCATGTGGATCTCTCTGAGCTTTAATGGGGATGTTTGGGAAATTTGGCAATTTTGAGAGGTAGCTGTTGAATAAGTCTTCATGTGTTTATGCATTTACTTTGTGGCTGCAGTTGTGTTTTAAACCCAGATAATATTTGTGACATAAAACTGTAATATGCTCCAGCTACACAATGACCGGACCATTCAGCGTGAAAGAGAACACAGCCTGTTTTTTATGTTCATATCTCCTCTTGGGAAAGAGGATGGAAGTGTACCAAAAGTTCAACAAGCACTTAGTAGAAAACAGAACTTCTACATGACAACACCTGCACTTTAATTCCCCCAGAGTTACTAAACTGCTGGCTTTATCTGCAGTCCCTCGACAGGGGTAAAGGATAAAATTGGAAACTGGAAATGAATCCAAATTTTCAATATAACATAAACACGAGGTGGCTGTGCCTAATACATCCTCATCTCCATCCTCATATACCAACACGTTCTCATCTCAACTCGTCACTAGGGCTGTCAATCCATTCAAATATTTAATCGTGATTAATCACATGATTGTCCATAGTTAATCGCAAATTAATCACACAATTTTTTATCTGTTCAAAATGTACCTTAAAGGGAGATTTGTCAAGTATCTATATATATATTTATTATTGAAAATAAATTAACAACACAAAACAATAATAAATATTGTCCGTAAACCCTCACAGGTACTGCATTTAGCGTAACAAATATGCTCAAATCATAACATGGCAAACTGCAGCCCAACAGTCAACAACAGCTGTCAGTGTGTCAGTGTGCCGACGTGACTCTGACTTGCCCCAAACTGCATGTGATTATCATAAAGTGGGCATGTCTGTAAAGGGGAGACTCGTGGGTACCCATAGAACCCATTTTCATTCATATATCTTGAGGTCAGAGGTGAAGGGACCCCTTTGAAAATGGCAATGTTCGCCAATATTTAACTCCAGTTTGGAGTGTTATTTAGCTTCCTTCGTGACAAGCTAGTATGACATGGTTGATGCCGATGGATTCCTTTGTTTTTTCTAGTTTCATATGATGCCAGGATGTCTTCACTCTAGCTTTAAAACTGAGCCTGCAACCGAAAGATTGCAAGTTAGTATATTAATGTGTTAACGCGTTATCACTAAAATTAGTGATAACGCGTTACTATCGCATTAACTTTGACAGCCCTAATACTGACGCTTTGTCAGACCCCTGGGCGTCACGTTTTGGTCACATGTAAACACAGTAGTGTAGTGTAGTGTAGCTTAGTGTTGTGAATTTAAAATAACACTTGAATAGGTTTAAGCAATAAAACCACTTACTTACTACATTTGTAGAGTGAAAATGTGACTTGTCGTTGTGAACACGGGACACAAACTAACAACTGATTGTAACGTGAAAGTAAAACGTAACACACGGGACGCGGACAGTGGTCTCCTGGATGTAACCCCCGCCGCCGGTGTGTCTCTTTCGCTCTTTAAACTACGTCACCACCAAAGCACTTTCCCTGAGCATTTGCTGTTGCGTGGATGGGTTTACATTGTAGTTAATTGGTATTGAACGCTGACGGCCGTGAAAAAGCGTCCGTATTTCACGCCCTAGAAATGAGAGCCTGCTGCATATAGACGGATTCACTGCATGCTTCTATATTCTAATGATTAGAATGGTTTATTGTTGTGTTTAGCACAAATGAAAGAAAATACTACGATTACAGCTGAAACGGTGTGCTGGTGCTTATGCATTAAACATGACTCTGTTGTAAGATTAAAAGATCAAACCTCCAGTGTGAGTTTGTGGCAACTGTTACAAAGCCAGAGACAGAGAAGTCAGAGTTAAAGTAACCTTGCTTTTTGTTTCCTATGTGCTGTTAAAAGTCTGTGCTTGTAATTCTGCTGTAGTAATCGCTCTTTACCGTTGCTTTTCAAACACACAAAGACCTGAGGGGGATGCATTCAGAAAAAATTGTGCACAAAATCTCAAAATAACTACAGTTTTAGTGAACTTTAACTCAAGTAATTTTTAAAACAAGTTTCACTGTGAGTATTCATGAGGGGCCAGTGCAGATCAGTGCTGCGTGGGCGGCACAGCGCTCTATACTCTTATACCATGACGATCAGTCCGTGAGCAGTCATACAAATTTCAAATCCAATCGCCATGCAAGCAACCCAACATGCCAGCAGCACCGGCAGCGTGTTGATCGATGTTAATGGGCCTCGTAACACTGAGGTTATGGCGCTCACAGAGCAGCGTCTGATCGTCAGGGCCAGCTCGATGATGATGATGATGATGGCGAGGTTACTGTGAAAGATGGCTTCTGCTTCTGCTGCTGAGCATGTGGACACTGGTGGATGCTGATCAGCAGGTGTTTACGATGCCTATAACAGGCAGGAGGGCTCAGCCACCTACTTATTGCCTGTCGTAGGCCGTTACATGGTTGATTGTCTCGGGTCCGCATGGTGCTATATTTCTCCCTTTTATGTTCTCTCTAATCCTCTGCAGATGTGATTTATGAGTGAAAGCTGCTCCCCATGGTGCTGCAGGAGGGGGACCTTGACAACGGAATCTGACTGGCTTTTTGTCCTTTCCATAATTAGAGAGTACATCCAATTCACCCCGTTCATTACCCCCTGGGCCCAGTGACAAATGATGAGGAGGCCAGTTTTAATGCAGGCTCCCTGGCTGTCCTGTTCGGGGTGAATGAGCAACAGTGCATACGAGAGGGATGGAGACGCAGTTCAATCATCATATTATAACAGTAAATGTAAGTGGAAAATTACTTTTTTTATTCTGACATCCCTCTCCCGAAAATATCTGCATGTTTCACCAGAGGTCTGAAAACTGTTGATGCACCGATCTGATGTTTTCAGTCCCGTTACCGATAGCGAAACCTGGGCTTTGGTACCGATCCGATACCAGTGTTTAACTAATAAGCTGTCTGCCTCACTATGTGGACATGACTGGGATCATTCTTTTATGTGTAAGGCGACATCAGGCATGACTAAAACATTGCTTTCCTAACTTTTTAAAACAAAATGCAACAATTAGGGTCGTCAAAGTTAACATGATAATGACGCTTTTACGCAAATTAGTTTTAACGGCACTAATTTCTTCAACGAATTAACACAACTTGTGATTTTTAGGTTGTAGCTGGCTCAGTTTTAAAACTAGAGAGAAGATACTGGCATCATATGAAACTAGAAAACCTAAAGAATCCATTGAAACCAACCACGTCATACTAGCGTGTCATGAAGGAGGCTAAATAACGTTCAAAACTTCACAACAATTATGTGATATCCGATCCGGTATCGGTGCATCCCTACTGAAAACACAGTGAGATTTAAAAAGGAGTCACTTTTACATTTTAGCACATTTACTATAAAGTACATACACTTCACAATACTGATAATTAATTTGCAAATAATTATGGAGTCCTTTGGATTTAAATATAAATATCTTCCTTCCTTCTGGGTAGCCACTGCTTTCCAATTATTCCCTTTATTTCCATCTGTTTAGTTTCTATTTGTGGCAAATCAGTTAGCAGATGCTTGAAACTAGCCTGAATCCATCACACAGAATACTTAAGTCTGCATTTATTTATGAACTTAAAGCTGAAATAATTCATATTTTTATCTGAATAATGAGTCAAATCTCAAAGGGATGAACCCACAGATAATTATCACCTGACTGTGCAGCGTGAAGGTGCATTGGAGTGTCTTTCAGCTCTTGTTTTGGTTTTTACAGTCTGCAACTTTACTGTTTTGATTCACTCTCATCGCTCTCTTTTGAACTCTTTTTCAGAGATGACAGAAAATTAGCAAAGAAGAAAGTGGAATATCTAGTAGCTAAAGAGCCAGATCCTATTCAGGAGTTGGTGTCTTAGTCAAAACAACAACTTCATAAAGGGATTATTTCTCATTGTTGTGTTTACAGCTTGTTGCACTGCCCTCAGGTTGCCAGAAAAAAATCAATGAATGCATGTTTAAAGTGACATTACCATTAAGAGGTAAAACACTGCAGACTTTTTACATCAGTCCTGACAAAGAAAGATGCAACTCCCACCAAATTAATGGCGGCAACATATTCACTGTGATGGATTATACAACTCAAGGCAATTTAAAAGGTTCTGGGTCAGCTAATTGATTTCCACATTGTGAGAAAAATGAATGGAAACAATGGCAGCCAGACAGGTAGAAAAATAGATTTATAATGCCTCAAAAATGGTTCGCCAATAAAGTAAAGTATACACTATTTTAACCAGTGAAAATGAAAACAACTACATAATGTAGGGAGTATTAAACAGCACCTTATCTGTCCAAACATCTACATTAACGTACTTGTCATTTTCTGTGACACGTATAAGTGTCATTTAATGTTGATTTTCTGACTACTGCTTCCATTATACTTTCAGATTATGAAAAATGAAATAATCTCAACTCTAAATTTTAGGGCTGTCAATTGATTAAAATATTTAATCGCGATTAATCGCATGATTGTCCATGGTTAATCGCAAATTAATCACACATTTTGTATCTGTTCAAAATGTGCCTTAAAGGGAGATTTGTCAAGTATTTAATACTCTTATCAACATGGGAGCAAATGTGCTGCTTTATGCAAATGTATGTATATATTTATTATTGAAAATCAATTAACAACACAAAACAATGACAAATATTGTCCAGAAACCCTCACAGGTATTGTGTTTAACATATAAAATATGCTCAAATCATAACACGGCAAACTGCAGCCCAACAGGCAACAACAGCTGTCAGTGTGTCAGTGTGCTGACTTGACTATGACTTGCCCCAAACTGCATGTGATTACCCTTTTGAAAATGGCCATTTCAGTTTTTTCCTTGCCAGAATTTACCATAAGTTTGGAGCATTATTTAACCTCCTTCATGACAAGCTGGTATGACATGGATTCCTTAGGTTTTATAGTTTCATATGATACCAGTATCTTCGATCTAGCTTTAAAATCGAGCTGCTACAGCCTAAAAATCGCAAGTTGATGTTAAAATGCGTTAAAGAAATTAGTGGAATTAAAACAAATTAGTGTTAACGTGCTATTATTACATTAACTTTGACAGCCCTAATACTGACGCTTTGTCAGACCCCTCTGCATCACTTTTGGGTGCTTAATGCTGTGAGGGTTTCTGGACAACATTTGTAATTGTTTTGTGTTAATTGATTTCCAATAATAAATATATATATATACACGTTTGCATAAAGCAAGCATATTTGCCCACTCCCATGTTGATGAGAGTATTAAATACTTGACAAATCTCTCTTTAAGATACATTTTGAACAGATAAAAATGTGCTATTAATTTGCGATTATCTATGGACAATCATGCAATTAATCATGATTAAATATTTGAATCGATTGACAGCCCTGTTGGTATCTAACGCCGACGGCCGTGACAAAGCATCAGTATTAGACGCCCTGAGAATGAGAACAGGCTGGAGATTCTAGTATAAGCTAATGTGGCTTCAAGCTTCGAGCAGAGATGAGGAGGGGCTACAGAAGTCTGACTCAGTTCTTTTTAACACCACACCAACAGATTTTCATATTTTCACACTTGTAGCCCCAACAAACGTTGCCTCAAGTTACATCACTTACACAACTTTGTTTCTCATGTGCTGCAGTGCTCTCAAAGACTTGTAAACAGATTTTAAAATGTAAAATTAGATCAGTTCCCCATAAAGAGGCTAAAACATGCAAAAACTCCTGTATGTTCCTTTAACTACTGGACACAGTGTCCGTTGTGCTAGTTGAAACTGAAATATACTGTGAAAGTTTGACTACTTTAATCTCTGCAGGAGTGTGGGGCTGGCTCTTTGTGTGATAAACACATTGTTAACATGATAATAACAGCTGACAGGTCATTATAGAGGAAATGAATGGATTGTATTACCAGATGGGACAAAAAAATGAAGCCCATTCAGGTTGGACTAAATTAGAAAACAGATAGGATTTCCGGGACCGGATTCAATTAAATACCGTCAATCATCAGGTCCATTCTCATGAAAATGCCTCGAAGCCCAAACAATATTTAATCCTGCCCCTTTACCCAGTGAATTACAGTCATTACACCACAATCTGTTCACTTGGTGTGTATGTACAGTTAGTGTAGCGGGGCCGGGACATTGTCCACAAGAGGATTTATTTGCTCTCCGTGTTTGTCGACTGTGGACACTGTCAAGAATAGGGTGATGGGTGTCCTTTGCTCGGAGCTGGCTTTTAATTAAATTGTTCCCTCAGGCATGATGGAAGAGGGAATCTAGTTTCAGGGGTGACTGGGCCACAAGTACTGAGGGAGACCCGGCGCTTTGTTGTGGTGGAGGTGAGACAAGCACTCAGAGTCTGACTTCGCCAAATGGGAAAGCAGCTCACTGGCGATGCATCAGTGTCCCCCCACCACTTATACAACCAACCAACCTCGAGGTACTCACGGATGGTATACACGTTACTTTATAAAGCTTCTTTCCTACTGGACAAAAAAAAAAACACCCACTAACATCTGTCTTTTGTCTTCAGTAGGAAAGATCAGCATTAATTCCCAGGACAAAATGACTCTGTAGTAGTCATGGGTATTTATCGGCTCCAGCTCCGATCAGCAGTGATGAAAACATGACACCTGGGTGGACACACTAATTTCTGCCCCTTTTCTGATGCTTTCTTTGTCATCTGAGCCACAAGGTCCGTCCATCTCTGTCCAAGCAGCACTCAAACATTGTTCTAAATTAGCCTGCAACAAGTTTGAAGAGAGACTGAATAAGAAACTGATATAACAAAAAGAATCAACTACCGTAAGGCTGCTTCCACTTAGTCTATTAGTCGACTAATAGGTGATTTTGGTCTTTGGTCGACTACGATTTCTTTAGTCGATTAGTCGTTTTTATGCATTTTTCATGCTGAATGACTTATTTCCAAGAAACTTATGAGCACATCTCTGGTAAACACCAGACTTAAAGTGGTGCTTTTGTGTGATTCTTTGTGGAGAAACTCAGTTTAACAGATCTGTAGATTAAATCAACTAATCGGTAAGTCGACAAAATCGTATGAGTGTTAGTCGACTAAGAATTTCTTTGGTCGAGGACAGCCCTAAACCACCGTAACATTCACTGTTTACTAACCCTGTTTTCTGGCGTGTTCGTGACGTCGAAGGTGACACACCAGAAAAAAAAACGAAAGGCATACAGTACTCGTCTACTGGCAATGAGAAAGGAGTCTATTTCTATGTGCTAATTTTGGTGGATAAAGGGTATATGAGTGCTTTCCAACCATGGGGACAAGAAAAAGTGTTAGATATTTCTATACATTTCTCATCTTTTTTATCTTCTCCAGACAGAAATGTTGGTTTGCAGCTAACTAACTAACTAAGCTAGTCACACACCTGTTAAAACCAACAGATAATTGTGTTAATTTAATGGAAAAAATTAAAAAATTAGAAGTTTTTGCCTTTTCTTATGAAACACTGGGTTCTTCACCTCTTTATACCAATAAAAAAATATACCAATGATTCTACCAATCTGTCTTAAAACCCAGACACACCAAGCCAACATCAAAGAACAAGCGGCTCACGTCGCCTTTGTTTTGGCCGACAAGTTGCATTTGAACACTGCAAAGACTACAGCCGATGGCCAGTTAGCACGTACAATCTGCGTCTGCGTGCGAGGAAATAACTCTCCACACCAGCAGGCGGCGGTAGTCTGTATTCGTCATTCAAAAAGGGAAACCAGAAGACCAAAGATGGCGGATATACAAGCCGTTGTTATGATACGTACATGAAACAAAGCAGTGTTTGCCGACCATTTTCCCACCACTCTCACTCACCACTTAGCTTCATTCCAGATGACCATGTCGTTGTGAAAATATCCGTGTGTTGGAATGATCAGATGAGATGAAGATGAAAAATGAGAAGAGCCTTCTGTGTTTTTTCCTCTTGACTCACTTGTTTGTTTGTTTGTCTTCCTGTGCACTGATTCGTTTGAGCTGAACAGTCAATCAGAGTGATTTCTCTCACCGACGGGCTGGGTGGGTGCTACGCTTGTGTAACGGCGTCGTCGGTCGGGACGATGTTATCAGCTGTAACCGCTGTATGAGAGCAGTGCAGAGCAGCAGCCGTGAGCTAGCCAGTGGGGCACGCTCACATTCACGAACATGCACTAAAAGACACTGGCTCCATCGTTCCCCATAACTCAATTAAAAAAAACTTTTATCAGACCCCACCCTTCATCCTAATTTGGCCACTTCTTTCAAACACAACACCTCCAGTTTTCAACACAGGCAAACTTTGAAAAGCTCCTCGAGAGCCACAAAAGACATTATACAACTTTTCATAAGTAAAGCTAATTAACCATGACAAGTAAACTAACCTTGCAGAATCAGTGAAGTGGTCTTTTTTTAATTTGATCGTGCAATTAAAAGTTTTGGACAGGATGCTGATAAGATCTCACCACGGCCATGTTCTCAAGAAGCTAAACATATTGAGTTTTTAAAGAGAAACCAGTCCCTTTAATTATTAGATTTTTACTGTAACATCGTGGTTTGAATTGCTCTGTATGTTTTCCTATTGAGTTCATGTGTATTTGAGATGGATGTTGCAAACTAGAATAGGCTATGAACAATGAAGTTTCTGACTTTGTTACATGCTATGTACTTCTCCATATAAAAACAAACAAATCCAAAGAAAAGCCCCAACCTGTGATGAGGGTTCACAAGCCGCTGCTCTACATTACCCACAATCCTTTTCTGTTGTGTTTTGGAATGAACTGCGCCTCATTTTGCAGTGTAATAAATGCTTATTGGTGCTATACCTTTATTGCTTATTTCAGCTATAGTGCACAACGATTTTTTATCCAATTCTGCTAAAGAACTGCATTATTCCTCCTCTCTGTTACAGCAAATCTAGGTGTAATGCAAGCCTTCCAAAGATGTTGCTGTGCTCGCTGCCATTAATGTGTCCATCCTCCATTCCATCTAATGGAAATTCACATTTGGTGTACCTAAGTGCCTCTCGCAAAGTGCTGCTCTAATGTCCCATTCTCAGCCCCTTCCATTTGAGTCCTTATTGAAAGTCACGCTGAAATCCAAGGAAAATTCCTCCCTTGATGGTCGGTGGTTGGGAGGAAGATTACTGTTTGTGTCTGAGGTAATTTCAACACCAAGTGACTTTCTCTCCACCCTAATTTCCCCGTGAACAAAACAACCCGGTCTCCTTGCCGTCCAAGCCAAGAGACCGGAGGCCAGGCTCCCGTAAATGAAGCCGTCCCCTCCTCTCTAATTCCATTCCCTGGTTATAAGTGACTGAGGTCCAGGCCAGAAGTCTGCCTCCCTCTTTGGCTGACAAACTGTTTGGCTGAATGAGTAATGGCTAATTAACTTCCTGAATATGACTGTTTATCTGACTTTATGATCTGACTGTGTGCCAGTTTGTCTGCCTGCCTGCCTGCGCGTCGTCGGTGAGTCTGTCTGAAGGCAGACCGGGCCGCTCCTGACGTTAGCACAAACCCACCAGATGCTCCTGCTGCATGCTCTGTGCTTCGGTGCTGGCAGCGCGCCACTGCTCCTGCTTCACTAGGCTAATGTAAATGCACTGTCTCATCATCCGGGCCCGGAGGGAGGCATACTCGTCTGCCCCGACATGCTCGCTCTCGCGGGGGGGAGCAAGTGGGCCAGATGCTGGGGAAGGCTTCCTCGGTGGCGAGGGAGCTATCGGAGGTCAGGAGTGAAGGACTGCAAAACAGGGAGTCTGAGATCATTTGTAATGCTGTCTGAGAGTGCAGAAGCCAAGGTAGAGCTGCTTTTTAATATGACAGTTATTCTGTCAGGGATGTACTGAAATGTGTCATTCAGTGTTTCTAAAATCTTTTTGTGAATATTAAATTCATTTGGAGCTTCAAAAAGAGATCACTGTATATTATATTGTTTTGAATCGTTAAAGGTGCTAAATGTGAGATTGGGAGCATTTATATTGGTTATAAACTAGTGATATTGGGCGCTGACACGCCACAATTACGCAAATCAAATGTGTCGTTTTGATGAATTGTTCTACACAGTTCCTTCCGCGCATTAACAGGCATGTAGGCAAACAATTGTGAATCACTTAAAACTTTTTGCTCCACTTATAACTCCCTCAGGGCCAGCCGTTCCTGTCTTTCACACGGTTTCTCCATCCTGGCCAAAATGTTGTCTGAGAATCACAATTTTAATTATAATAGCCTACAGGTAGATATGTGGCTGTGGTGAGGGAAACTCTCTACAGGACTCCCAAACTGTCAGTGCGTCATGACGGGGATAGCCCAGTGATTAAAGGGGGTGAAAGTAATGAATGTTAAAGTCATTATGGTCACAGCCTCTAATGCACAAAATATGGTCACCCATGGTGGGTGCTACACTTCCATGACTGCGCTGTCAGTCGGGACAGTGTTATCAGCTGTAACCGCCATATGAGAGCAGTGCAAAGCAGCGGCAGTGAGCTAGCCAGTGGGGCTGCTCACATGCACGAACATGCACTAAAAGCCTGCATGGCTGGACCGGCTAAGTGAACAAAGCACAGAAAAAACTCAGATTACAACACACACAGAAGGACAGGGACTTCATTCTCTGCTCATATCTCTGGATATCGTATAGAGAACCTTTAAAAAGGTGTTTATCACACAGAAATCCTGTAATTTGACTGGAGTAAACAGTGCAGCTCTTCACTAACTTCTTCCTCTTAATGGCAGATGGTTCAGCAATAAATAATGACACAAGCTTCACCTGGATAATGTCCTCCATCTCTGTTGCTCAGGAGACTGTTTCCTATTTCTTGGCAGTAACTTCTCCGTTTGCGGGAAAAGCAATTTGTGATTTGGGCCGATGGTATGTCCATATTTGTTCCTCATCAAAATCTGACAACCAAATTACATAAAAAAGCCATTTTCTAACATCCCTCTAGTGATATCTAGTCATGCAAACATGTTTGGTTATATTTATCCAAGTTTTTGATAACTGCCTCTGAGATTTCTGCCTCCACCACGATATAATGGAGGTGAGTAAAAATAATCATCTGTGTTTCAAGTTTTTTCACAAACTTTATTTCCAACACACAAAAACTGTAATGCAACTAATAATAAATCCTTGAAGAACAGATAACAGAATAAATCTAAATATAAAAGTAACTCATGCAAATGAGATACGACAAACCAACAAATACAATATAAATACAATATATATGGGGGATATTTTCACGGTAAAAATAGGAATATTTAATTCCAATTGTGTTTACTCCTTTATGTAGTGCAAGTTAAAAAAAAATAGAATACCAAACGAACCTCAGCCAAGTGTTGCCTTCAAATGGAACTCGTGGGTTTGTGGTTATGACATGGGAAGGTGACACAATATGCTTTGTTGGCGTTCAAGTGGTTAAGTCGGGAGAACACCGTTGCTAGGCAACGGCAATATCAACATTACTGTTGGTGTCTAGATTACAACAATTAAGCAAGCTCATGAGCCGGTTATCTTATGCAGGAAATGCAAAGGCATAATGACAGAGGAAAAAGAAGATGAGGCCAGCGCTTAAGGCATAGGCCAAAAAGGCGGTCGCCTAGAGCACCACCTTCTGGGGTGTGCTGGTCAAAAAGAAAAAGAAAAGGCCTCCTTCCTCATTTTCTTCATTGAGTCAACAAATAAAGAAAGGAAGAAAGAAAAACACTTCTCACCTCTCTAACTCTCATTGTAGTGAAACTGACTAACACTTGAAACAATATCAGGGACCAATTGTTTATTTATATTATAATAAATACAGTTATTTATGAAAATAAATATCTACATTTTTGTCTTAAAACCATTGTGATGTCTGATGTGTGTTGCGGTTTAGGGGGCTAGGGTTAGAGGTCCTGGGGGGTTGAACCCTAACCCTAACTGTAGAGTGGTGCCAGCGGATCCAAATCCGAATTTCGACTAGGGTACCAAAAGGGCTAGAGCCGGCCCTGGGTGAAGCTGTTAGAAATATCAACATTTTACAGACATATTATAAAATTACGAAGAAAAACTCTTTACAACTAAAATTATAATATATTAACTTATTATGCACCAAAAAATTAACTTCCACGACCTCCGCCATTTCTGAGAACGTCAGCAAACACGTCACAACTCGTGAACTCGGAGCTTCCAAAAACGTTTCAATTATAAAGTCATGAATACCACAAGAGGGGGGGCATTCATATGGACTCTTCTTGTGAACGTAGTGAACATGACCCCATCTGAAGGCAGCATTTGTTATCATGACCATGACCGCAAAAATTCCTTAACCGTAACAAAGAAGTAATTTTAACCCAAAACATGATCGTTCCCTTAACCTAACCAAGATTTTTTTTTATGGCTAAACCTAACCAAACCTTAACCATAGCATTGTCATCATAAAATGGACATAAAAGGGCAGTTACAAACGGTGTAGTTTGTCGTTTAATCTGGAGAACTTGTTGGATAATTATTGGTTCCTTGCCATCAGGGATTGAGAGAGGAAATGTCTGTCATTAGTTTGAACAATTCATTAAAATCAGACTTTGTCTGAGTCTCCCAATGGTGGAAAACAATCTTTGAAGTGCCAATAAAGTGTATAAATATAGGTCCAAATTCTTGTTTGGATATACTCAGTGGTAGGAGAGATCTGTCTTTTAATAAACACAGCTGTGGAGATTTTGGCAGAGGTTTGTGCAAAAACACTCTCCAATACTTTTGATAACTTGTGTTTCCAAAAAAAGAAAAGACAGAAAAACATTCCTAACATTTAATAACTGTAATTATCGTACATGAGTTCTGATTTTTTAAGTTTAACTTGAGTAAAATAATAACAGTAGCATTTCTTTCCAGGAACTGTCCCCATTACTCAGACTGACAGTTTTCATAGTGTCTATTTCTTCAGGAGAAAGTAGTCCCAATGAAAACTTCTCAAAACTGCATCTGTAAATGTGGCACTGTCTCTAAAAACTAAAACTATCAGCATGGTTACATACCATTAGAGGTAAATTAGAGAATATGTTTTGTAATTTGGGTGAATTGACCCTTAAAATACCACTTTTAAATGTCTTACTAAAAGAAAAACAAGCCACTGTCAATCATCAGTCTTGTAGCAGGATCACAGTTAAAGAATTTCCAGATGTCTGCACGGAGCGGCGGGACAGACAAGACCCACGAATCCTTTCATCAGTCTGCACAAGTCTTTTTGTGGTCTTTCGCGGTATGTGATTGGTTTGGACAGATCTAATTTTCAGGAGGCTTTTGAAAGCTTCTCTGTCTCTGCACTGTGAGAATCCCCCCGAGAGACCAGCGCTGCCTCAGAGGATTGGACAGCCGAGCAAACTGCTCAACGCCGGGTTTCTAAGGCAGGGATGATAACTGTGCTCATAAAATGTTTGGTTAGGAGGAGAACAACGGCTGTGTTGGGCTGTACAGCAATTTTACTTTGCTTCAAGTCTAAAAAAAAAAAAAGTTGGTGGCACACTTCCAGCAGAGTAGGTATTCATCAAACTGTCAATAGATTCCAAAATTTCACCAAGTTGGCGAGCACAGTCAGTGAAATCTTTCATGTCTTCAGCTGCCTGGCATGGCTGCAAATGCACTGTGAACATCTCCTCTCGCTGCCTGTAAAATCATACTTATCACTCTGATGATTGGAGGCAGTTTAAGATTGACCGTGACTGGCTGGAGTATAATGGTTAGAAAAACTGGTCTGTGAAGTTGGAGCACTGCCAGTGAATATATTTCTACTGGATGAGAAATGGTCTTCGCCGCTTCGGTGCCCAAGACCAGAGCAACTAATCATCAGTTTAGGCAATGGTGGAAAAAGTATTTAGATTTAGAAGTCGAGCAAGTACAGTTTCCAATTTCTACATTCAGCACAGGGAGCTGAGATGCCCTCCTCAGTGAGCAATAGTCATCCAGCTTCATCCAGCTTCAGGATCGACAATTCGATAACTACTATTGGACGAGGACATAAGGTCAGTATATATTGTAGTTTTCTTGATGCCAAACTGTGAACTGTTTGATTGAGTTGGGATTTCAACTTGAGATAATCTGGCCTATTCCAATCATAGACTGTATATAAGAAGTGGATGTAGTCACTGTGACGTCACCCACTGGTTAGTGGACTACGGTTTTGAAGCCTTGAGTTTGGCATTTTGGCCATCTTGTTTTTTTGCAACCAGAAGTGACACGAGAGGTTGGAGCTAAGTACAACCGAACGGTAAACATTTTAAGGCGACCAAAATGTTACAAAGAACTTTCATGAACTGGAAACACACTGTGAAAGGGTTAAAGTTGTAAGACAACACCCAGACCGGACAACGCCGTGGTCGCGACCTGTCAATCACAAGGTTCACACGCCCTAGAGCATCCCCTGCTTTATGGTCTATTTGACTCTAAATGGGATCATAATTTACTAAATGAACATCGTGCTGTATTGAAGAAGACTTGAAACTAGCGATTGAGACCATAAACTCATGTTTACAATGTTTACTGAGGTAATAAATCAAGTGAGAAGTAGGCTCATTTTCTCATAGACTTCTATACAATCTGACTTCTTTTTGCAACCAGAGGAGTCGCCCCCTGCTGGCTGTTAGAGAGAATGCAGGTTTAAGACACTTCTGCTTTGAATTCACTTTTCCGAATCGGAGCTTTCCGCCTGGTTACAACTGCTGTTTGACCACTTAAAGTCATTCTGATGAGTACTATTGGAGCGTTTTCTGAAACCGGACAGAGTTGAAAGCTGATGCCGACAACCATGGAATATCATCACCTGAATATAAGAATTATTGTGTTTTTGTTAGCTTAGAATGAGCCGTTTATTTCTACAAAGGGAGCGGGTCCTCTTCATGGTGTCCGCCATGTTGCTCCGCCATGTTTCTACAGTAGCCTAGAAAGGACAAACCAAACACTGACTCTAGAGAGAGCCTTTCACATTTTTACATTACCTGAAGGCCACCGTAGTTCTTTGACATGCTTGTGAAACTGCTGTAACGGGAGCCGCAGAGTGCAAAACCGTGGCAACACTAACTGCCATCTGAATTTTGATGCTCCTAAAGAAGGTGAGACGAAGGTCCTGAAAGATTCCACAACATTACTACGATTGTGAGTGGAAAGTGAGCGGAGGGGTACTCAGTTGGTTGCAATTTGCAACCACACCATTAGATGCCACCAAATCCTACACAGTGTACATTTAAATGAGTTAACAGTAAGGCCTGACAGGTGAAACACTTAACAACCTCCACGTCACATCCCTTAGTTCTGAAACCAGAGAAAATTTAACACTGTGCCAAGATAAGCTTCAACCTTGAGCTGTAATAGAAACTACAGGTTTTTTTTAAAAAACAATTGAGATACCAGTGACTGGCTGCTCATATTTAAGGCCTGAAAAATGAAACACCAAAGTATGCTGAAATTCACATCACTTACCTTTTGTTTTGCCTGCAGTTCACAAACTCTGGGGTCTCAGTTGTTGTTCCAACATCGATGTTATAAACAGTTATCTGCCCAAAGGTGTATATCTGGGCCAGGGCCTCTTCAGCGAATTAAACAGTTCATCAAATGTAGCTAGGGAGCTGGTTTCCTGGCAGGGGACGAGCTGTTTGTCCACTACGATGTAGTACATTTCAGTCCTGTTCTTTGTTCTGCCTAAAGCGAGGATGTACGGCTGTTGACCCTCTATTCCCCTCAGCTGGTCATCAACGCTGCTGCATGACTGCAAAGCATAAAATATCCCAATGAGACGGTAATGAGACCATTTCATAGGAGCGGAGCATGAAAGCATACCCATCATAGTTTTCTGTTCAATGATGCGTACATCCCAGTATCTCCACACTGAGTTTCATAACAGAGAATTAAACATCTTATAATTCCCAGGATGTTGGGTCAGTGTCAGTTACGAGTCCCAATAGTAAAGACAAAAGGCTGCAGGACACTTTTAAAAGTTACCTTTGTTTGTTAGCTCAAGTTTGTCCACAGCATCAGCGAGGCTGGAGGGGCAAGAGATGGAGAAGCAGCAGCAAGAAGGCCATAAAGGAGACACAGTAAAACAGAACACTTGTGATAATGAGCACCAAAGTTGTGTGAATCACATGTATCCGTGCTGGTTTAAATGTCAAGGGTTCCTATCCAATTGTGCCTTGTATGTTAGAAGTATTGAGATTAGATTACAATGCCTTCATGTTTGTAAATGAATTTTCTTCAATAAAATAAAAAAAATGTCAAGGGTATATCACTTCCTTGTTTTGGACCAATCGGCTTGCACATTGATAGAGAACCACCCTCCCACTCTACTGATAAGTGTAACACAATGTAGGTGTGCAAGCTACTGCTGACATTCAGTGGTGGATGAAGTACCTGGAAGCCACACGTCTGTAAAAGTACAGATATCGAACCAGAAAATGACTTTAGCAGTAGTTAAAGCCACCATTTAAAGTATTACTAGAGTAAAAGTCTTAAAGTGTCTGACATTCCGTCCTTTTCTCACTGGGTTAAAGATATTATCATGTATTATTTAATGCTAGACAAAATGAAATATACACTAAAGGGGTCCTCTAAGACCTTTGTATAGATATGGGGGCCCTTTCTGGATTATAGTAGTACTTTATTTTATTTATTCATTTATTATTATTATTATTTTTATTTTTATTTTTTATTTTATTTTCCCTTTTACTTTGTGTTGAGCAATCAATATAATTATGTGGTTATCTTATGTTTTTCTTTCCTTCACCTGAATGTATTCTGTAACCTGTAACCCTCTGGGTGGGTGGGTGGTGTGGTGTGGTGTAGTGTGGTGGGGATGTTTATAAGGACTTCAGTTTGTTTACTCTGAACAAGCCAATCAACACCAGCCAACTCAGATGCACTCTACACCCAAAACCTGACACCCGCTAACACTTGAAGATCTGCTCTTTGTGGGTGTGTACTGGGAAGCTCCCAGGGGAGACTGTGTGTGCAACTGTATGAATGTGAAGCAGCGTTTATTTCCAGGAAATCTTCCCAGAGTGCACTGCCCTTGATCCCCATGCACCTTGAAAGCAGCTGACACCTCCCAGCAGTGTATTTGACAGAGCGCTCAATCACTTCTGTCTGCTGTCACACAAACCGGGACGTCATCGGCATAAAAGTGAAATTGCACTGAAAATGAATAAAGAAAACCTGTGGCTGATGTATTTGGAGGAATATAAATAGGCATCAGAGGGGGGTGATTGATTGTGATGAGCGAAGGGAGGCTTTCCAGAGATAAGACCTTTTAGAGCAATTCAATTACCTTCAGGCCCACAGGAAATGTAGGACGTTATAAACTTTGATTACATCAAGGTTGATGAAAGGATGGGAGGAGATGGTTGTAAACAGGGACATTAACTGAGACATTATTTAGCTTGTAGTCATATATATTACACAATCCAACTCGAGCTGATGCAAAACACTTATTTCTTGCTATTAAAGTGCTTAAATTGTTGTAGAAAATTTCCAAGGAGTACAAATAGAGACTGCAGTTATCCACAAGCGTACAGAGATTTATGTTGTCAGAACTACGGCGGCTCATTAGTCACAGTTGAATGTTTTCTGTTGCCTCAGATAATCTGAAAATTGTTGACATTTAGTGCCAGCCCGTACACTTTATCCTTCCAACGCTCCTGATTCCTGACAGGCTCGATATGCTCCGAGAAACTGAAGATGGGGGGATGAGCGACTACTGGAGGAGGTGGATGTAATCAATATAAACATGAGGCAATTAGTGTAGCACTCATATTTCTTTAGGGAGGTGGGTGTAAAATCGTGGCGATCAAAGTGATGTCTGCTCCATGCAAGTCATTAATGAGGCACCGGAGTGACTACAGGGATATATTGTTAAAGAGCTTTTAAGAAGCCTGCATGGAATTAATTAAAACACAATGCACTCCTCCATCTTTCATGCACTTTTACAATGTTATAGATAATTTAAAGAGTTAGCAGACGGGGGAAGAAAAATGGGACTGGCTGCTCACTCCCAGATGAATCCTCTCATTTATTTTTGAGAGCAGACACAATTTCTGGACTGGTCGGCCACTTTGAAACCAATGAAATACACCAATTAGCAGGACCTGGCAACACAAGTGCAGCGCCAAGTGGACAGGACGGGGACAAAAGAGTATGATGTCAGCGCTCATTATTCGTCCACAGTCCTCATGACACATGCAAACAGGGATGGAAACATTCAAAGGCGCAAACAAACAAACAAACAAACACACACACACAGTTTGAGCCTTTTACTGTACACAGCTGCAGATCATTGCTCCGGGGAAGGTGATATGATGTGTTTGGACTCGCTGTATCCAACACACACACACACACACACTTGACTAATTGGCTGCATCTGTCAACAAACAATAAAGTGGTCGTTAGCGCAATAGATCAGTAAAACATGTGGGAGACGTAAAAGGTGTTTTCGTTTAAGAGAGCAGATGATTTGGACTGAATGAAATGTCAGAAACAGGAATAATTAGATTCAATCATTATTGAAAAGCAACTTTCAGGGTACAAAAAGTCATGTGAGGCAAATGGAGATTTGTGAGTGGGCTACCTGTCTGTGGGCTGTAAAATGACCCTGATAAAACTTTACAGAGAACAGCACAGTAAGCAACAACTACAGCCGACTAGAAGCCTGAAACATGAATACAAGAGACAATCAGCATTACTTCTTGTGAAACCACAAAAAATAATGCAAACTTACAAACACTAACATAGAAGTTTTTGCTTTGCAGCTGTAATTCTTTGGCAAAAAAGCTGATTTGTTTATTAAAGGGACTATTTATAACTTTCAGAAATGCTTGTTAACAGCGACACCTGTGGCCGTTAAGTCAACGAGAGTCAGCGTCGGGCTCGCGCTTACTCGCTCTAAATAGACATGAACGAGCATCGCTCAAAACAGTGAGGCGACACACGTCAGCTAAAACCACAATATCACTCTATATTTCAGCTGCTTGGCAGTAATAATGTTAGCTGACCAGACGAAGGTCTCTCCATGAATAAATGCTGATCATAGTGTTGGCTTTTCCAGCTACAGCCTCCCGACCAGGAACAGGGGAGACACCGGCACCCGGTCGGAGACGATAACGTTTCTCTCTGCGGAGCCCCGTCATTTCACAAGAGACGGAAAACCTCTGTTGGTCTGGAGGAGCTGCAGCAGTTATTTCTGCACAAATGTCCACTGTACATTCACTAGATATTCTCAGAGCTAAACTAACTCTTCTGCAGTGTGTAGTGTGTGCGCATGCACGTAAGAGTGGAGCGCAAGAACGCGCACGGTGTGTGAGTGAAGGCAAGCAGGCATAACTGCAGAGACTCCGACCCTGGAGACCAAAGCTACGGTCTCCCCTATGTCTTCTGGCAGTGGTCGGGGGGCTGGAGCAGGGAGAGTTGACACAGTTTTGCAAGACAGGCTTCACTAGATATAACCAAGAGGTCTTGGTGTTTCCATGTAGTTTGTATTGGAGTCTTGTCTGAACAGCGTAGCCACACGCGAGTGCGCATATATGTGAGCGCGCATAGGAAATCGACCAGGTAGATTTATACGTGTAAAAAGTTACAAACAGTCCCTTTAAACAACCTCCAAACAATGAAAATAATAATAATAATTGTCTATATTTATTTTTTTACATTTTAATTAGGCATTTAACTTACTTTTTATCCATATATGAATTGCTCAACATTTTGGAAAAATACGTTTATTCGCATTTTTGCTTCAAATTAGATGATACGATAGATACCACTCTCAGGTCTGTGTGCTAAGTATGGCGCTAGTTGTCGGCATAAAGACTGGAAACAGGGAGAAACAGCTAGCCTGGCTCTCTCCACAGTTAAAAAAATACAACTAATTAACACAAACATAAATTTAAAAATGACAAAGTGTGATTTTAGAGAAAGTTGCAACTGTTTCTTGGTGACAAAAATGTAGCTTACTCACCCCACTTCCTTCACATGGTGGGTCAATAATGTGCTGTAGGCCTACATAAATAACACTCACATGTCCAACATGTCTTTGTATGCATACTGACTTAGGCTATTTGAGTTTAATCTACACTGTAGTAGGTATGAAATTGGGACAGAGCTGTTTATTTTTTACTTAGAATTTGTCATAGGCTAATGTGTTTTCTTTTTACTTTTAAAAGATGTCAGTAAGCTGAGTTTTTATTGATCTGAAAAGCAACAGCAGTGGGCTTCAAACACGAGAGCGTACAGAAAGCAGAAAACATTCCTCATCTTCCTTGTTTTCCCTCTCTTTCTTATGTTTTATAATTACCACCTCAAGTGTCCCTGAGCTACGAGAACGCTACATATTGAGGCACCATCTGGCCCCGGAGAGCACATCGTCCTGCAAATATGCTCCAGAGGTCAAACGCTCTGCAAGAACAAATTTGCAAACATTGAATTGAAAAGATTCCAGTTGTGTCGTTGACCTTGCTCAGTTAAGCTGTGCACATAACAGAAAACACTAACGCATGCCAGCTGCCTGCAAAACAAAAAAAAGGCAGAAAGAAAAAAAAAAAAAAATCAAGTAAATATGGGCCGAGCTGGAATTTAATTGAGGTCTAACACAGTCAAGGTAACTGAAGTGGAAATGGAGGATTGTTTCTTTCTCATCAATGTAAGGTAGACTGAAAAAGTAGTTTTATATTTTCCATTTACCCAACGGCTCATTAGTTTCTCTGTTGGTGTAAGCTTGTGCAAATAACATCATGTCCATTATTCTCATTGCTCACACTGTGAGCTCGCTGTATGGCTCCACCCAGACGCACTTGCAGCTATTTAGCTATTGTCTATACTTTACACTGTGAACTCTTGCAGATTCCTTGGACAATATTTTGCACTGTACAGCTCTTCATTTTAAAAACAGTTACATTGTACATCTTTTTTAATAATATTTTCCCATATTTGTATTATAAATTATTCTATTTTATTTGTGTCTTGACTGTTGCAGTACTTGCTTTTATTTTTTTCTTGCTATGTTTATAGAGAAGCCAAGTCCTGCCCCTTCCGGTGGATCACCATGCGAAAAAATATGAACGGTATTCAACGGCTCATCCCGTTTGAATTGCACCGTGAATCACACATATGTTTGTCAATTTAATACATAATTTTGCAAGTCAAGAAAGTTGCGGTTTGTCATAAAACTGCTGAAGTATCAGACTGTGAAAACACGTAATTAGAGAGACGACACTCTCAAAAGTCGCGTAAGTGATGTCTCTCTCTCTGAAGCTACGATGCCTGTGTGCTTCCTACTGGGATGTACTCACACCAGCAATGGATCTCACTCGTCCTTTCTCTTCCTGGCGTCGAAGGCGGGTTCCCGTTCATTCCTATGAGAGTTACTCAGTGGCGCATGAACGCATGAAGCCAAAATGGCTCGACTGCCGGTTGATAAAGTGCCCGTATCATCCAGCGATCTTTCACATCCATTGGGCCCATAGAGCAGGGGCAGTAGCGTTTCCTTTAATCCCGCCTCCCAGCCCTCGCTCCAGCCTCAGTCTGGATCTCATTCACATGAACGGAGGAAGTAAAATAACTCTGGAATCAGCTATTAGTGCATTTTACAACTTATAGGACCTAATGATTTAAATGAGGGCCATTAGAACTTTCATACTGGGAAGCTGATTCACCTCAAGAAAAAATAACCAGCTGATTTAAAGACGTCTCTTTCCCAATGTAAGTCTATGGGAAAAAGTCTTATTGGGCCCAATGACATCACGTGACGGACACAGAAGTTGTAATTCCACTGTTTGGCCACTACGAAAATTCACTTCACAGCCCAGCGCACTTCCTGGGGGCTTTTGTGAGATGAGAGATGTGAGCAATTTCACACAAAACTAAATGATACCACGACAAAACTGCAACATTCTTGACTTGCAAAATGATGTTTTACATTGACAAACATCATATGTGTGATTCATGGCGCAATTCAAACTGGATAAAATAAAATTATGTCTCTCGCCGTTGACTATCTCCGGAAGGGGAAGGACTTTTCCTCTCTTTTGTTATACACCAAAACACCAAGTTAAATTCCTTGTATGTGAAAACCTACTTGGCGATAAAGCTGAATCTGGTTCTGAAGAGGCTGCTAATTTGATGCGATCAGCTCAGTGACACCGTTATCTTACATGATACAATAAGCACAATGATGAGAGGCTGAGAGCTGAATGAAGCAGACGTAAATGTTCATGTTTGGACTGAAGTGACTCTGCTGCTCTAACTGAATCCCTCCTGCTGGAGACGTTGTGTTAATGTCGGTCAGCTCCTCAAACTGTCAATTAATTAAACTAAAAGCAAAAGGATGGGTGGGTTTAACAACATTATCCAAGCTTACTTTGTGCTGTGCTGTAGGACATTTTGATAAATACCACAAAAGGAAAGACTTGGCGTCGTCTTGGGAACAACATGACAGTTAGAGATTAGTGAGTTTCTAAATGAGAGTGGATATATTCGCAAATAAAAGTCAGTTTACTGATCATGAGGAGTATTTTTCAACCACTGAAAAATGGTTGAAAAATACTGAATATTGAAAACAGAAAGAATTTCTAATTCTTCTTGTTGAGTATGTGAGCCAATTGACCCTGACTTGTAAATATTACATTTCTGTGCTACTAAATCGGTTTTCCTGACATTTACAAAGTTTTTTCTCCAGTCATATTTTTGTGCCACAGAGACAAGATTTTGACACAGGAGACCTAAATTCACTTTGTGAAAGTAGGTTTAGGATACAGCAACTAACTCTAGCTTAGGGTAAGGGGGTAAATAAACACCTCCTACCTCTTATTACTTTTTTAACAAGACCTGCATCTCCATAATCTTCTCCAAGAGCTCTCATTTAAACATGACCATAACCATGAATCCTGTTTTAGTTGTTAAGTTGTATAAGTGAATGTTTTGCACAGACACATTTAGTATGAACATTTTGTGAATTTGCAGAGAAATTCAATAAAAACTCTCATTAGGTTGAGAAAAACAATCTGGGTAGTATTATCTTCAGCCTGCTGCGTTGCTTTGGCCCATTCTTGTTTTAATCTGCCTCTTTAATTTTCTATCTTAATACTTTATTCATTACCGTAGCATAAAAAACATGAATGTGAGCATTATTATTTAAACCTCGTGTTCTTTATTTATGCAGAGGTTACATAAAAAAACTCTCATGCTCACCGAAACTCCCCGAGACCCGTCTGAACTCAGCACATCTCTGCTCTCCTTCGCTGATGTTTTAAAAATCTCATGAGACGCCAGATTTGAGATGACAACTCAGCTCGACCCCATTTCACCGGCTTTCTTGCATTCTGGTAACTGCTTGTTTTGTTTAGAAAGGACTTTAATCATATAAGAGTTTTTTAGGTTTTCTTTAATCCCCACAGAGAATAAAAGACACAGAGGACACGTTGGTAAAAATAAGAACATTCACAATATATCTAATATGTAGACAGCAAATGACAGAATAATACATAGAATCACAACTTGTTTTTGTTTTTTTTTAACAAAATGTACATTTCATTAACCTGCAAATACTCCATGCAGCATTTGGATGTTATATCACCACCGATAAAAAGGAGTGTGTTAGCTGTGTTAGCAAAAAACAACTTTCATTATAACAACCTCAGTGTTATATTACATTCTATGTAACTCAACACACACCCAAAGTTACATGTTTCACAAGGACACTTGACCTGGAAATGGAAAAAGGAAAGTGCTTCACAACACAACTAAATAATTGTAAGACATGCACACGGGGAGAAAGAGAAAATGAAAATGAATTTTTCATCGTAAGAAAGCACTTGAGGCATTTGAGAAAATGGCAACAAGTACAACAGTCAGGAGGGAAAGTGCTACAAACTGAAGAGGTTTCGACGGAGAGCGAGACAATCTTTAAGATCTGAACTCTCAACTCCAAAACAGACAGCAATTATCTCGACTGATTACAGCAGGAAGAAGCCCAAAATAATGAGAGCGTTTTTAAACGGTGAGGAATAATGAAATTCACGTCTTTGTTCCACAGACCTCTAGACCGAGACGTTTTAATCAGGTTCTTTTTTTTTTTTAAAGCCAGCTCTCTTTTAAAGGAAGGGACCTTCAATTTGCTTTCCAACTTCGCATTATGCAACGAGTGAACAATCGGAGCTCATTCCACTGCCACTTCTGTTGCCGAGCAGCTGAGGACAAGCAGTGCTTCTTTTTTTTCCTTTCTTTTTCAGTACAGCGAGGCACAGAGAGAAGAGTCTGCTTCAGGTTTGAGAGGACGGATGAAACTGTTTCCAAACAAAGTTCATTGCTCAGAGCATGAAAGCTTAGAGTGGTTTAAATGATCTATTTGAGCTGGGGATGAAAACAGAAGAGCCAGAATCAGAAATTAACAAGAATTCAGGGGGAAAAAAATGTGTTTAAGGAATAGATTAACATTTTTGGAAATTAATTTGCGTTTTGGCAGAGAGGTAGATTAGACAAAGACTGGAAACAGGGAAACCACTAGCCTGGCTCTGTCCAAATAAGGCTCATCATCATGTTTAATCAGAACAAAAACCTAAAAGTAAAAATGAAAATTCACTCTTTTTAAAGAAAGTTATGGAGCTAAAGTGAAAATCCTTGTTCCAGAAGTAAGAAAACCTTATCCAAAATTCAATCGACATTTGTAACAATTTTAATAACTAAGAATTAGGGCTGTCAAAGTTAGCGTGATAATGATGCGTTATCGCAAATTCATTTTAACACCACTAATTCCTGTAACGCATTAACACAACTTGTGTTTTTTAGGTTGTATAGCGGGCTCTTTTGAAACTGGAAATCCTAATGAATCCATTGGTACCAACCATGTCATACTAGTTCGTCACGAAGGAGACTAAATAACGCTCCAAACTTGTGGCGAGGAAAAACTGACATGGCCATTTTCAAAGGGGTCCCTTGACCTCTGACCTCAAGATATGTGAATGAAAATGGGTCCTATGTGTACCCACGAGTCTCCCCTTTACAGACATGCCCACTTTATGATAATCACATGCAGTTTGGGGCAAGTCATAGTCAAGTCAGCACACTGACACACTGACAGCTGTTGTTGCCTGTTGGGCTGCAGTTTGCCATGTTATGATTTGAGCATAATTTTATGTTAACTGCAGTACCTGTGAGGATTACTGGACAACATTTGACATTGTTTTGTGTTGTTAATTGATTTCCAATAATAAATATATACATAAGTTTGCATAAAGCAGCATATTTGCCCACTCTGATAAGAGTATTAAATACTTGACAAATCTCCCTTTAAGTTTCATTTTGAATAGATAAAAAAATGCGCCATTAATTTCTGATTAATCGTGATTAACTATTTTATTCGATTGACAGCCCGACTAAGAATACAGTCTTGGAACAGAGCCTTTCTCAACAGTAGGTAGTGTGGCTTACTTCACATGTTTAGATAATGCCGGTGGGTTTTTTGTTTTTTAGCTGTAACCCGTAAGCCCTACGTGTACAACAGCCCTACAAGGGCTAAATGTCACGGCTCTATAAAAGAGGCGAGTCCATGAGCGAGTCGAGAAGTTGTGGTTAGTTCAGACGTGTCTGTATTAACTGAATGCTGTAGAAGTTTTTAGACAGATTACAGCAAAGAAAAGTACATGATATAAAAAAAAAACTTTAGATGAGAGTGTTGGTGCGTTTTATGGGTATGGATGAAACCAAGTTACAGTAACATAAGCAGCTACCTGCACCACAAAGTAACCGATGTTGAACTATGTTAAAATCACAAAGGTTTCAATGTCTTATAGCAACTGCTGTAGGGGGATTTGTTTCAGAACGTTGAAAGCAAACTCATCAAATTTTTTCAGAGAGGCAGATAAAAGAATTGCTAAATGAGAGATTGCATTGATTTACAGAAGCTAGTGGAACAACATGTTAATTAGAGAACATTAAAGGTGCTTGTAGGTGGATGTTGTTACCTTTGGACAGAACCAGGCTAGCTGTTCCCCGTTTCTAGTCTTTGTGCTAAGCTAAGTTAACCAGCTGCTGGCTGTATAGCTTCATATTTATTGTACTCACTTCTCATCTACCTCCAGGCAAGACAGCAAATAAGCTTTTTTTTTTTTCTTTTTCAAATGTCAAACTGTTCAAATCAAATCTGAAAAAATTTATCCCTGGAAATTAAAAGTATATTTGGCCTCCCACTCTGCTCACTTTTATTCATAGTGTTACTTAATCACTGCAAATGTGCCTCTGGTCCTCTTCCAGTGAGCCACAGATGATTCATGGGAGCCTATATAGGGGCGTATTCTCTATAATATCCTCTATAATACATCTGCGGGTATTCTGCCAGTGCGCTGTGGCTGAGAGAACAATAGAGTGTTTGTTGGTCAGAAAAATAACTGAGAGCACAGCCCGAAGCAGCAGGAAACGTTGGCAACATGTAACCTGCAGCAGAAAAAAAAAAACACATGCTGCACACAAACCACTGCATCAAACAAAAAAAAATGAAAGTAATCATTCAATCAAAAAGAGGAGTGATGTGAGAAAAACAATTTAAATGCAACATAACACACCTAAAAATCATGGGATGATAAATGAAACAGAACTTTAAAATCGTCTCTTGGTGCGAAGCGCTTTACAATTAACGGTGGATACGCTGTACGGCAGAGGTACAACTGATTGGTGGAGAGCTGCCAGATGACTGCACAATCACAGGCTGTGAGTGGAAATGTGTAAAAGATGTACGTTAATCACGTCACATGCATGAGATGCTGTATGGATTCGGTTTCAAGTGCCGTTTTCCCACAGGAAGAGAAAGAAGTAGAAGTTCTAACTTTTCCTTTTTCCCCCAAGATCTTCAGGCTCCCCGAACAGGTGAGACGTTTCTGCTTTACATACATCGTGAGGTGGATACTTTGATCCGCGGCTGCTCTCGGCGCTGGGATACTGCATACCTCTCGAGCTCGTGTCGTCGTCCCAGAGGAAATCTGAACCATGACCCCGTCTGTGTTACGGTCATCTCCTATACGCTGAGCTACACCGGGTGGAATTTAAAATAGGTCATTTTTACATTTTGCTGATGCTCTTGTCAGCTAGGGTGGACTCACAATGAGTTTGGAGTCGTAGGTCGTTCTTTGTTAGTTCTCGGTGTACCTTACTCTGTCTGGAAAAGAGACGAATCAGGTTTTCTTATCCTGTTCCGACATGTTTCCAAACATGCAGCCGACACACAAGAACCCCAGAGAGCAGGGTTTTGGTTGTTTGCAGGTCAAAATACGTCCGGGTTAAAACTGGAATACAATTTTAAAAATAACTTCTGCACACATTGGCTCTTTCTGGAGCTTTCAACCATGTCAAACAATCTTCATTAAAGGGGAAGTAGTTTTCTCAGTTATCATGGAGATGGATCAGCTGACATCCAAGCTCAGTAGCTGTTACGATTTCACTCTCAGGGAGCAAATTGAAAAACTGAACCGCACATTTCTGTTTGTGTTTCCACTGTGAGTGAAGAACAGTGGAGCTGATAATGGATCCGCAAATGACGGCTTTGTTTGAGACGCAATTTTCATACACGATGCAACAACAACAAAGAGTCATTATGTTGTTCTTTGTAGTTTTCAGTTGCAGAGCTATAAATTTTGAATAGGAAGATGTTCAACATGACGGAAATGAAGCCTGAAAACGGCAGAATACTTATGTCAGAAGTAAAGCTGCAACTAATTGTTATTTTCATTGTAGATTAATCGATTAGATGTTTGGTCTATTAAATGTCAGAGAATGGTGAAAAATGTCAATCAGTGTTTCCCAAAGCCCAAGATGACGTCCTCAAATGTCTTGTTTTATCCACAACTCAAAGATATTCAGTTTACTGTCATAGAGGAGTAAAGAAACCAGAAAATATTCACATTTAACAAGCTGGAATCAGAGAATTTAGACTTTTGTTGCTTAAAAAAATTATTCAAACAATGAATGAATCATCAAAAAAGTTAGCGATTAATTTAATAGCTGACAGCTAATCAATTAATCGTTGCAGCTCTAGTCTGAGGAAGCTTCAGGAAGTCAATTACATAACTTTTTAACATCAATAAACATCAGAAGACATGTCCACTGTTAGTCCTCATATTAATACTAGTGGCTACTGTTTGCTTGCTTCCTGTGTGACTGAATGTTGTACTGTAGCCGCCTGAGGCCTGTGTTTTGACCAATCAGGCTCACTAACTACTACAGCAAACTGTAGACGAATAGTTCCTGCGCTATCTGAAAGGGACTGTTTTGGGGCCAGGAACTAAATGTAGACCCCGTTTCCTGCAGGAAGAGTTCCTAAAAAGGTTTGTGCAGTGGAGAGGGGCTAGTTTTTATAGATGTCTATTTGTATATGTGTAGTTAGGACCTGATTTTTATTGAGTTATAGTCATTTGAATGTTGTTGAAACAATAGTTACTAGGGCTGTCAAAGATAGCGCGATAATAACGTGTTAACCCAAATTTGTTTTAACGCCGATAATTTCTTTAACGCATTAACACAACTTTTTAGTTTTAGTAACTAACCCTAACCCTTGCAGCAGGCTCAGTTTTAAAGCTAGAGTGAAGATGCTGGTATCTGAGCTAAATAACGCTCCAAACTTACGCTAAATTTCGGCGAGGAAAAACTGGCATGGCCATTTTCAAAGAGGTCCCTTGACTTCTGACCTCAAGATATGTGAATGAAAATGGGTTCTATGGGTACCCACGAGTCTCCCCTTTACAGACATGCCCACTTTATGATAATCACATGCAGTTTGGGGCAAGTCATAGTCAAGTCAGCACACTGACACACTGACAGCTGTTGTTGCCTGTTGGGCTGCAGTTTGCCAGGTTATAAATTTGAGCATATTTTCTATACTAAATGCAGTACCTGTGAGGGTTTCTGGACAATATTTGTCATTGTTTTGTGTTGTTAATTGATTTCTAATAATACATATATACATAAATTTGCATAAAGCAGCACATTTGCCCACTCCCATATTGATTGAGTATTAAATACTTGACAAATCTCCATTTAAGGTACATTTGAGACGGATAAAAATGTGTGATTAATTTGCGATTAATCGCTATTAACTATGGACAATCATGCGATTAATCGCGATTAAATATTTTTATCAATTGACAGCCCTAATAGTTATATGTAACATAGACACAGGGCTGTAGCTAGGATTTTAGAAATACTGAGGTGATGAGTTCCCCCATAAAACACCTCACCACCCTCCTGATTCTGACCAAAAACACCCAAAGAGGATACTCTTCATTTTACATTTTTTATACTTTATCTTTCCAATTAACTGTTCAGTTATACTTTCTGTAAATCTTCCTTTTGCAAAGCCTTCTCCTCACTGCTCTGGACTGCCTGGGGGATAAATGATGAAAATTATTGGCCTATAAGCGGCCGAATCCAAACACTTTGTCTAAAAATACTGCAATTGGCTCATAAAATCTTCACCACACCACACTACCTCAGTGGTAGCTACATCCCTGCCAGGACATCCAAAAACCTTCCAGTTTCAACCTTCACGTCATTTGACCTGTAAATCACCAAATCGATGCTTACCGAGAAAGAGCCCAGAATGGAGTGTCTGTGTGTGATAGTAAACAGTGCTCTGCAGCAGGAGTGAGACCGCGAGGCTCAGCTGCAGTATATTACAGTCGTCAGGGACCCTGTGCATCAAGTCGCCTAAATTAGAAGTCTTTGAATCCTTCCAGTCCTCCCCTCTGGGCCGCGGCTCTGACCGGGACACTAATCACAGCCTGGAGGGGGGGGAGTGGAGAGGAGTCACGGTCACAGCCGGAGTGTCTCAGCCCTCCACAGCTACCAGCCAACCTATACACCTCAGCACATCACTGATTATTCTTCACTGTCCTGGAACAGATGCATTCAAATGTAATGACCTGAACCAGGAGACACGCGCGCTGCCTTCAAAGACAAATGGGGAAGATGTGTTCACACAGTGATACTGTACACAAAGAGGCACAAAGCTGGATGAGAACATGAGCGAGCCAGAGAGAGAGAGAGAGAGCGTCTTCCTCTGCCTCTCTACAATGAACTGCAGAGTATATCGCAGGCACAAAATGATAATAGAATACAATTAACTTCCAATGGTTTCACTGCACACATAAATCTCTCCCTCTGCGGGGTCACAAATGGTTTAACTCCTTCCGTAAGTATGGAGTTTCTAATTGCACATTGCTCCATGTGCTGTGATGCCCCATATTGTCAATGGCACACGGTTAAACGTATCTCTGCAGAATAAATTAGCAACCTATCCGGACATCAAGCCAAAACATGTCTCTGAAATTCAATTTCACAGCATTATGAAAAGAAAAAAAGCTGACATCTTTAAGTTGTGTGAGTTTACACACACACACACACACAGCATAACAACCAAGCATGACGATAAAAAAGCTGATCTACATCCACGGCTCTGGTTAACCTTTGAGTTTGACTGAAATCTGTTTTTTTTCTTTTTTTAAATGACCTTGTTTGTCAAAGCTTTTTTAGACGGAGCGGAGTAAATTGAAATTTGCCCTCAGTTATCCCTCAGTCAGAGATGAAGGCCTGAATGATACTCGTTATAGATTAATTACAGCCTGACAGAAGAAGACGGACACGCAGAGGAAACAGAGTAGGCGAGCTCGTCCGGCGTCCATGGCAACGTGACTCGTCTCCACGGCAGCTGAGCTCTTCTTCAGCTACAGTCCTGAAAAAAAAAACATTTTTAATTCAGCCTCTGCGATCTACAGCGCCCGCAGACATACGAGCCGCTGAGGTCACTGAAAGTTGACAGATGGTTTGTTACTTCTTCCTGTTGTTTTCTCCTTTTTTTTTTTTTTTTAAGTTAGTCTTCGAGCCATCCTTTTTGCTAAACTCACAGAGCAGCGAGCGGATCGATTAGTCAGTGAAGAGCAGCGTGCTGTGCACTTTCGTCAGCTCTCAAAATTCAGGAGGAAAAGACTATCAAGAAGCAGGAGATATGCTTTCTCTGTCCAGGTTGGTCAAAGGAAGTCTGTCTGTTTGAGTGGCCGTCAAAAACAAACAAACTAGCAGCCATCAGCCAACCTTTTTAAATGGATATGAAGTGGACTTTGTGCCAAAATGCATGTTTGTGCACATTAGGGAACACGCTCTCTGTCAGTGTAGCGATCCAGCTGGCCCCCGGATGACGACGACGATGATGATGATGAAGATGACGGTGTAGTATTTCCATGCCAGTTCAGCCAGGGTCACGACAGCTGCCAAGGTGGGTTGAAGAACTTGATGGCGTGAGTTTTGGCCCACTTGGCGAACACGGACTTCTCTGTGATGAAGCGGTGCCCGCCGTAGGGGGCGCTCTCATGGAGCTGATACTCTGCACACTCGTCTCGGCTGCCCGCCTCGTAGTAGTGATAGGGAACCTTTCTGTAACCCTCCGTCCTACAGAGGAGAGGAAAGGAGAGGAAAGGAAACAAAGAAAGAACGAAAGAAAGAAAGGAAAAGAAGAAAGAAAGAACGAATGGAAGAAAGAAAGAAAGAAAGGAAGAAAGAAAGAAAGGAAAAGAAGAAAGAAAGAAAGATATTAATACTAGGTATCACCGACCAATCGGCTGCTGATCGAAAACTGTCCGGTTGTCAGCTGATTGGCTGTGACCGGTGACTGGCCGAACAGTCTCTCAAAGGAACAGTGTGTAAAATGTATGTTATTTAATAGTCAATGTTTTATCATGAACATATAATTGAATGCAAATTTCCCAGGTTTGTGTATGCTGTCAAATAAAGTTATTAGAAAGAAAGTGAAATCAGTGAATCTCTAGTTAATACATTTAAAACATATATAATATCAGGATTATTAAGCTTCAGGAACAAGCAGTGACGCTACATCACAAGTGAAAGGCGTGTATTTAATAATGAGCGCGTCATTGTTTAAAACTGTTATCCAGCAAGTAAATTGATAAGGAGATGAAATGCGACGGGATCTATCTGATCCAGCTCAGCGAGTGATTGGCCGATCGATCACATTTAATCAGAGCAGCGCGTCACAGTGAAGGTTAAAAGTAGAATTGGGCTGCTGTATATCAATTCAATCATATCATTCTATTGTTATACATTTAAGCTGTTCAAATCAGTTGTTCCAAGCAGGCTGAAAACACAATTGGATATAAGTTTTTGTTTTACACACAATGTGGTTTCATGTAATGTACAACAGTTCACTACTTTAAACATCTATTTGCGTTGCTAATATGATTTTTTGATTCATTTTCCATATCGTAATATGAATGTGTGATAATGAACTGAACCATATCACCTCCCTCTATAGTTAAAAGATAGAAATAATACAATATTTATTATGTGATTACGTATGTTGTGTTGTAAAGTATCACAGATGTTTGTCTTTCTGAACCCAGGCCTCCGATACACTCTGTATGTCCTGAAAATAGATATGCTCTGATTGTCCTTTATACGTTTCAAGTGCTTCTATTATTGGAATTTACATTTTTTATGTATTTACATGAATAATATATATTAGACTTAATAGTACACTGTTTAGGAGTTTGAACTGATGCTGCCCCGGGCAATACTCTCCTCTCGACAGGTTTCCCTCATTAAAAAAAAACAGCAGTTGCTGTTGGCGGCCAAATTTATTCAATAAATACTCTTATTATTTGTAAACTAACAAGACAACGTTCATTCCTATTCTGAGTCAAAAGCAAATTCTGAAAACATCAGAAATAATCGGAGTTATGTACAGTAGGGAAACCATTCTGACCTGAATTTCATGATGAGTCGCTCCGTTTACAGTTTGCATCTTCAAGCCATTAAAAAGAACGAGAAATCAATAAAAACTGGAGCAGTAGAATAGATTCATTGGGCACTCTGCAGTCGGTTTCTAATAGCGAGTGACGGCTTTATGAGAAAATGACTTGTGTAACAATTTCACTGGGAGAATGAGCACAGACAGAAGAGAAACAGCCATCACCAGTGGGTCCACGGCGAGAAAGCTACGATGGCTGCCTGCCAGCTTACAGTAATACACAGCCCAATCACCGCCTCTCCCCTCTCTGTGTCACACAGCGGCTCGCACCAGCGTTAACAAATGAATTCAATTTCACCGTCTCCGCAGCACCTGTTGGAGCTCCATTACCACATATCTGCTGAGGTCAATTGTAACCGGAGCTTCGGACGTCGTCACACAAAACTTCCCTTGTTGTAGTACTGGAGCAGTCGGCTGCCGACGGCACATATGTGACACTAAATTGTCCTTTCAGAAACTCGGTGAAACACAATGGCCCAATTCCAAACCACCCCCCACACCCTCTCTCCCCACCCCCCACCCCCCAACACCCTCTCCCTACCCACTTCCACTCCGTTTGCGCATTCGCGTGGAGAGTCCACCACTTTAAGTTCCATCCCAAACCAATTAGCGGGGAGTGGAAGTGAGTTATGAAACCCTCCGACAGCGAGTCTACATCAATGCCGACTTAACCAGCTGCCCTTGCTGACGACGTGCAACGCCATGTGTTCGTCATGAAACACGCTTCAATGTAAGTTCCATGGGACTACCGGTACAAACATTTACTTGTAAACTGCTCAAACTAAGATAGACATGTTATTTGTTCTACTTTATTGTCATAT
>CAKAOI010049195.1:0-11409 GCA_916701655.1 Sebastiscus albofasciatus
TCGAATGTTTTTCTGACCTTTTTCAGACATTTTTTGGACCAATTTTTTTCAGACATTTTTTGGACACATTTTTTTCAGCCATTTTTTGGACAACATTTTTCAGACATTTTGTGGACAATTATTTTCAGACATTTATTGGACAACATTTTTCAGACATTTTGTGGACAATTATTTTCAGACATTTATTGGACAATTTCTTTTCAGACATTTTTTGGGCGTTTTCAGACTTTTTTTTTTACATTTTGAGACATTTTTGGGATCTTTTTGGAGATTTTCAGATTATCGCAAATTGCCCCATTTTTTATCTGTTCAAAATGTAACTTAAAGGGAGATTGGTACCAATGGATTCATCAGGTTCTCTAGTTTACTATGATACCAGTATCAGACTTTTCTTCTCCCTTTCTTTTGTACATTTTAGGGGTTATTTTTAGATATTTTTTTATCTTTTATTCAAACGTTTTTCCGTCATTTTTCAGACATTTTCATTTTTCAGATCTTTTTTTCCGAATGTTTTTTGGACCTTTTTCAGACATTTTTTGGACAATTTTTTTGTTAATTTTTTGGACATTTTCAGACTATTTTTTTTTTTTTTTTACATTTTGAGACATTTTTCAGATCTTTTTGGACATTTTCAGACTACAGACAAAAACTCTCACACGTTCACATATCTGGAGGTCAGAGGTCAAGGGACCCCTTTGAAAATGAACAACAGTTTTTCCTCGCCAAAATTTAGCAGAACTTTGGGGCGTTATTTAACCTCCTTCGTGACAAGCTAGTGTGACGTGGTTGGTACCGATGGATTCTTTAGGTTTTCTAGTTTCATATGATGCCAGTGCCTTCACTCTAGCTGCGTTAATGATGGCGTAAACTTTGACAGCCCTAGTTGCAGCACTTTGAAGTGAAGTAATGCCGACTTGCAGCAGCTTGTCAGGTTGCATCAGAGTGATGTTCTCTTTTTAAATGGTTTTATTTACATAATTTTTAGCGGCTCAAGGAGGAAAAGTCATCCAGTATTTCACAGTAAAAAGCAGTTAAAATAATTAGTGTAGCATCTTGTTAATCATATCCATCCTGGCTGGGAACCACTGATAGAGGATAAGAATAGATTTACAGATACAGATATATTGAGATTTTGCCGTTTCTATTATCCCAGTTTGTCCACAGATCATTAAACTTCTTCTACAAACATCTTGAAAAAAAACCCCAACGTGACTCACAAACTCCTGTCCGTTGTCGTTGGCAAAGAAGCCCTGCAGCTTGAGGCTCCAGTCGTGCCGTCGCTTCAGGACGCCGTACTGCAGCAGCGGCTGGCACATGTAGCATCGCCACGGGTCCAGATAGCGAGCGTTGTTAGACGCTCCGGGATCGACCAGGATGTCCAGACAGTCCACGCAGAAACACCTGGAGGGGAGAAGAGAGGAGGAGGTGAACGGACAGATGGACACATCGCTGGAGGACGCAGTAGGCCATGTGTTGTATCTTCTGTTTCTTTGTTTTTGTTTAAAATATATATATATAAAAAAAAAATATAAATACATATATATACACACACATTATCTTCATAGTCCGTTGCACATTTTTATACTTTTTATACAAGTTAAATTTATACTAGGGCTGTCAAAGTTAACTAGTTAACGCAAATTTGTTTTAACACCATTAATTTCTTTAACACATTAACGCAACTTGTGATTTTTAGGTTGTAGCAGTTCAGTTTTAATGATAGAGTGAAGATACTGGTGTCATCTGAAACTAGAAAACCTGATGAATCCATCGGTGCCAACCATGTCATACTAGTTTGTCCAGAAGGAGGTTAAATAACGCTACGAAGTTACGCTAAATTTTGGCGAGGACAAACTGTCATGTCCATTTTCAAAGGGGTCCCTTGACCTCTGACCTCCAGATCAGTGAATGGGTTCTGGGTACCCACGAGTCTCCCCTTTACAGACATGCCCACTTTATGATCATCATAAAATGTTGTGTTGTAAATTGATTTCCAATAATAAATATAATCATATATTTACATAAAGCAGCATATTTGTCCTCTCCCATGTTGATAAGAGGATTAAATACTTGACAAATCTCCCTTTAAGGTTCGTCTTGATCAGATAAAAAATGTGCGATTAATTTGCGATAAATCGTGATTAACTATTTGAATCGCCTGACAGCCCTAGTTGTAGGTACTTTATGTTTCTTTATGTGCGTGTCGGACCTGCAGCAGTTGGCGTTGCCGCAGAGCAGAACCTCTCGACCGCCGCAGCAGACGGTGCAGTAGGACTGGTAACCGTCGTCATCGTACATGTAGGACATCTCCAGGTACACGTCCTGAACACACAAACACACATCTGGATTCAGTGGAAACCCTCCAACACTGCAGAACATCAGCCACAATTTAAAGAAAAGTCATCTTCAGACGTACACTCAGTTACCAGTTTATTAGGCACACTTCAAAACAATGCAGTCTAATACAAAACAGTCCTGCAATAAACAAATAATGAAGGTTATAATGTTCGGTTTGTGTTGTTGTAGAGAGGATAGATACTCCTTACAGTACAACACAGTACGTATCACGCTGTATTTCATAATATCTAGTAGTTTATATAACGCCTGATGTGACAGTTTGTTGATTTAAACTATCTGGTGCAGTGAGGGGCGTTACCAAAGAAGACCTCATTAATTCTACATAGTATTGTGTTATGTCTGGAAACTGAACCTTCTCTGATAATCTTCTCATCATTTATGTGGTAAATTAATAATCTATCACATATCAGTTCTGCTGCTCCGCATCACGGTGACTCAACGTTTCTCTTGTTCAGCAACGCTTTCTCTTTTGCTCATCTACACGTCTGGCAGCTTTCCCCCGCTGCACACGGAGAGACTAAACTGTTGAACTGTTTGGATTACATAAAGGAAGAACTGGGTAATACCGAAGAAGGTATATTAATAAGAAGTGAACGTTTGTTCCCTTCCAGCAACAGAGCTACGCCTCCGCCATTTTGGACTGAAAGCGTTAATTTAATATCAACAAGCTGCTGATTGTGGAGAATAATCAATATGTAGTGTTGCTCTACCTTGCATGTTTGGCACAGGCCTCCTTCAAACAGCGGGTGGAAGGTTGCTGCTCTCATCTTTCCACAAGAGAGACAGAAATCTGTAAAAAAAAAACACACGAATCAATCAATCAATCAATCAATCAATCAATCAATCAATCAATCAATCAATCAATCAATCAATCAATCAATCAATCAGTCAATCAATCAGTCAATCAATCAGTCAATCAATCAATCAATCAACAGGCCAAAAGAGTAAAAATGAAACTATATGATTCATAATAAACACAGAGTGAGTCTTTACCTTCTATACTTCTTTTATTCTTCAGAACTTCATTCACCATTTGTTCTGAGAGGAAAAAAGCAAATTTTCATTAGATTTCACATCTATGGAGGACGGAACCTGCCAAAATAAAAAACAAATGAATAAATAAATAAATCACTCAAATACATACATTCAAAAATAAATATAAAATATATTCAAAATAAATTAAAAAATTAATAAAATAAATAAATTCAAAATAAACTCAAAATAATAAAAAATAAATATCTAAAAACGAAATGCAAAAACTAAATGAATAAATAAATGCAAAATAAATGAATAAATAAATACATTTAAAAAACTTAATATAAAATAAATATATAAATAAAGTATAGGTGCAAAAATAAATGAATAAATACAAAATAAATGCAAAAATAAATAAAAGGGAAAATTAAACAGAACAGTAAATAAATAAGGGAATTAATACAAAGATAGATAATTAAAGAAGCAAATTAAAACAATCTATGTCACATTTGTTCAATAAGTAATTGATGGCTACATTTAATGACATTTATTTATCGAGTCATTAAGAAATGTAAGCTAATCTAAACCACCAAACAAAAACAATACCTTTAACAAAAACAAAAAGCAGGGAAACTAAAAAACGTCATATGCTAAAATTCCAGCTTTAATTAATAAATATTAAATTGACTCTGCTGGTGTGAACCAGAAAACAACTCATTAAATGAAAATCAGAATGTAACCTCAGTCACTGAAGTAAAACTTCTGGAAGAAATTAGATTTTACTACTTTAAAATAAAAAAGAGAAAACAGATCTGACCCTATGAATGATTGTAGCACAAAATAAAACTGGACTGTTATAATATATATATATATATATATACTGTATATGCATGATTGTGGAGACGTACCTCTGCTGTAGGACTCCTCGGGGGCGGCCTTGCCCTTGCAGAGGCTGACTCGGGGCCGCTTGGCGCTGGGGAAATACTCTGGCAGGGAAACATCGAGGACCTGGTGGTCCAGAGGGTTACTGTCTGCAGGGACGCACAGAAACACACCAACTTTACTCTCATTTCCTCGCCGGACGGCTTGTAACGGACAATATACGACCGGTCTGGCGCCCGCTGCCTTGCTCACCGGCGGTGTGCGTAGGTTTGAGTCCCTCCTCTCCTTTGGGCAGGAAGCCGCCGTTGGCCCAGTCCAGCATGGGTTTGACCTGGTCGTCCGGATTGTCCGACTCGCAGGGAGGAAACTTCTTCTCCGCCCGGATACTCGCCATCTGTGATAAAGAGACGTAAAGTTGTTCTGGTGAAGGGATGGAGAGACGCGGACCTCCAGGTGGGGAGAGGAAAACAAAGACACCTACAGAAAGATTGACGGACTAAAGAGGAGAAAAACGAATGTAAATGTCGAAGTGATGAAACACACATTGACCGTCTATCGGTTTCAGTAAATCCGATGTTGAGACTTACAGCGACAGAAATGGTATAAAAATAATCCAATAAAATGAACCACTTAGTTCGGTTAAGAGAAAACTAAAACTAAAAACAAGTAAAACACGTACGGAAACAAACGGCAACAAAAATCACGTGACGTTCATCACGCGACGAACGTCAGTAACGTAACGTAACTTACAAAACAGAACCCGGGTCTCCTGGTTAAAGGTCGCTGTTTGTTGGACCCGTCCCCCCTTAGCGCCCTTTATTGCTTCTTATGCTGCGTCACTAACTCTTACCGGAACATCTAGATCTGATGTGTTTACATCGCAGTCAGTACAGGATACATGGCGTACAAATGACACACAGAGATCAAGAGAGGCGCTCGTATTGCACGCTCAACGCCGTGCGTATTATCGTGGCATCTCCCCGGGCTGGTTCTAACCTGACTGTACTGAAGTGTTAGTTTCTCCTTCCTCTCTCGTCATCCTCGCTGTTATCTCAATGACAGGATGAGACAGTGATGGCGAGGAGGAAGAACACCTTTCAGACGTTCATCTTTGTCTGTTTTACTTGGCTACTGGTGTACACACACACACACACACACACACACACACACACACACACACACACACACACACACACACACACACACACACACACACACACACACACACACACACAGTGGTGTAAACATGCACCTCCAGTGAACCAGTTTGTTCCTGGCAGGAAACCACAAAACATGCTTTTATAGCAGATCTGAGACACAATCAGCCACACACACACGCACGCACGCACGCACGCACGCACGGACACACGAAGAGGTAGAAGAAGAAGAAGAAGAAGTAGAAGTAGAAGAAGTACTAATAGAAGAAGAAGAGGAGGGCAGATTAACTGTAATAAAGGCGAAAGTGAAGGTGAAGTGAAGGTGAAGTGAAGGTCAGGTGAAGGTGAAGATGATGTGAAGATGAAGTGAAGGTCAGGTGAAGATGAAGATGATGTGAAGATGAAGTGAAGGTCAGGTGAAGGTCATGTGAAGGTGAGGAGCTCGTTGTTGACAGTTGTCGGTGCTTACCTCCAGAGCCTGGAAGATGGCCCGGCGGTAGGAGGCCAGCTTGGTGTAGGACACCTGGCTGAAGAACTTGGGGAAGGCGGTGATGGAGTCCAGTTTGTCTGCTGAAACCTGGAGAGAGAAAAAAGAACGAGGCATCAAACAAACAACGATACGGACATCTAGGATTTGATTTCCCTCTTTCGGTGGTTTTCTTCTTCCCTCCTCACCTCAGAGAACTTGCCGTCTCCGAACCACTGCAGCCACCTCATGCCGTGGCTGGCCTGCCGCTTGCCGGTGGCGCGCCACGTCACCACGATGCCGGGCCACCAGGAGAAGCCCTTGATCTTCCCCCACACCAGCTCGCCGATGCCAAAACCCTTGTTGTCCTGGACGGAGGAGAGGATACGGTCACAGGCTTGTACTACTTTACTGATGAAAGAAGACGTTTTTCTAGTAAAGCTATTTTTTACTTTCGGAATATTGCAACTTTTTTTCTCGTAAAGATATTACTTTATACTCATATTATTACGGCTTTTATTCTCGTAATATTCTGACTTTATTGTGTAAATCTCAGATGTTGTTTTCCCTCAGTGTGGCCCTAATACTCCGTAGTACCTCGTCTCTTTGGCCCTCACTGCATTAGACTGATATTCTATATACTGAGACTATAAACTGAGTTTCCTTCATCACTATGATCACACGTTTTGCGGCTCCAGACAGATTTCTTTTTTTTGACAGAATGGCTCTTTAGATAGTAAAGGCTGCTGACGCCTGGTTTAGCAGAAGGGAGGATTGATGATGTGACAGTAATTTGTTAATATATCTGTATTATGCAAAAGCTGGAAAGCTCCCTCAACAAATCTAAAAACCTTTCTTGGACGAAGACGTAGAAAAGATAAAACTAAAGATCTTCACCGCAAGTTCAACCTCCCCGCCAGGGCTCTCCAACCCCCCCACTGGAGCTCTCCACCTCCCCGCCAGGGCTCTCCACCCCCCCCACTGGAGCTCTCCACCTCCCCGCCGGAGCTCTCCACCTCCCCGCCGGAGCTCTCCACCTCCGGTAGGGCTCTATCCGCGGCGGACTGGTCGCTGCCCGAGGCCCCGTGAAGTGAGCTGAAGGAGTTTCTAGTGAACCTGAATGATTCCGTCTGATCACAACGTTAATATGACAGTTGTAAAAAGGCATCCGATCCCTTTCCGAGTTGTTGTGCCCCCCCCCCGAGCCGCTTCGATGACGAGAACGTGACGTCATATTTACACAACACGGATCCTTTCTAGTCAGAACCAGGAGAGAAAAGAGAAAAGCGTCACTGCAAACATGAGATTTATTTATCAAGATGAAATGTCCCGACCTCCAACGTAAACGGTTTGACTTCCTCTCTCTCTCTCTCTCTCTCTCTCTCTCTCGCTCTCTCCTGTATATCTGCTGTTAAGCTTTGCACTTGAGTCTTTAAAGAAAACATCAAACGTCTCCATGTTTTCTGTCTTTTGAAGGTTACGTGTGCTGATTTATGAGCAGGTGGGATTTCTATGCTTGCAAACAAATCCCTGTTGAGCTGCCGGCTCTGTGATCCTTCAGTCCGCCTTAAGAGAGAAAAAACCCATTAGGCTTTGTAACGGAGTCCGACTCCTCTAAAGGATGCTACGCTCCGCTGAGTTCAGCCGGGATCCACTGAAAACACACACACACACACACACACACACACACACACACACACAGAGGCGTTGCTGTGCAGACTGGTGGTCGTCATGACCTGAATGAAACTATTGATACAGAGCAAACACAGCCAGACTCTGTGTGTGTGTGTGTGTGTGTGTGTGTGTGTGTGTGTGTGTGTGTGTTTGTGGCCACCTGCACTAACACAAGGCCAGGTGGAGGAGGCTCTGTGGTCTGTGAAGGGGGTTACCCTCCTCCTCCTTTCTATCGCTGCCAAACCTCCACTTCCCCTTTTTCAGAACACGCCGTCTCTCCTGCGTCGACGCAGCCGCCTCGCTCTCCGTCTTCCCTCTTTCACAAAGAGAGCTTCCCAGTTATATTTCTGATGTCTGTAAGTTCAGTGCACTAGATAGTAGATAGTTTTAGATCTCCTGAATCGATATTACGATTTATTGAAAAAGTTGAGTCATACACTTCTAGGGACTTTCACTTTGGAAAACCTCTAAATGAATCCAGTAAAATGTTTGATCTTCAGCATGTCTGTAGTCAGAGACGTCCTGAAGTCAAATAGATCAGGATCATTGGCAGGAATTATTGATTACATTTATTATCCAGAAACCCAGAAATCAAAGAATAAAGACGTTTCCCTCTCAGATTAGTGGGGTTTCCTTTATAGTTTATAAGGGACATGTAATGTTTTATCCTTCTGGTGAATATAATCCATCAATCTGATTTCCATAGATGTATTTAGTATCTACAGTTCCCTTTGTTAACACCTTATTTTGAAAAGCGGACGTAGTCCCAGGTGTCTACTTCCTGTAACTTCTCCAAGGTGGTCTCTAGCTCTCCCGTCAGCTCCGTTCTCTTTATCCATCATGGTCAGCTCCATCGGGGCCGTTTCAATGCAGAGAACAGACATGTCAGTATCTGGGTGCTCTACAGTCGTAGCGTCGGCCCATTTGACCACGGAGACGAGAGCGACGGCCGGCTCCACCGCCACGTTACCGCCACACGATAACGTTTCCTGTCCGTGAGTTAGCATGCAGCTTTAGCCGTGATGTCTAGCTAGTCCATAGTTAATCGTGATTAATTGCACATTTTTTTATCTCTTCAAAATTAGACAAGTATTTAATCCTCCTATCAACATGGGAGTGGACAAATACGCTGCTTTATGTAAATGTATGTGTATATGTGAAAATGGACATGACAGTTTTTCCTCTGCAAAATTTTGTGCACGTTTGGAGCGTTATTTAACCTCCGTCATGACCAGCTGGTCTGACCTGGTCGGTACCAATGGATTCATCAGGTTTTATAGTTTCCTATGATACCAGTAGCTTTACTCTAACTTTAAAACTGAACCTGCTACAACCTGAAAACCACAAGTTGCATTACTGTGTTAAACAAATTAGTGGCGTTAAAACTAATTTCCGTTAACGTGTAATTATTGCGTTTTCTTTGACAGCCCTAATAGAAGGTGAACTTTCCCACATACGTGTCTGCATTTTAAGGCGGGTTCAGCTCTTGCACACATCCTGTTTTTGTTTCTTGAAGATCTTCCGAGTCGTCCATCTGCCCCCTATGAGCGGACGCAAACCTAGTTTCTAGTTCCCTCACACACGTCTTACATTGTACTCCGGCTGGACCTCGGAGCTGGACGAGGTGCTGATGCTCTGGGCCGAGTCCTTGGAGTCTTGTTCCATCAGCTCCAGACGAGGGGCCTCGGGGACCCCGCCGGACGCAACCACAGCCACCCGAGGACCGCCACCACCGCTGGCAGACTGACGGAGAGAGAGAGCGAGATAAAGAGCGAGGTTTATTAGACTGAAAGGAAGATTTGTTTGAGAGCAAAAGACAGAATTTATGGATAAACACAGAGAAAATTATCATTTTTATAGATTGTAATCCCATACAGCCTAAAACTTGATTAAAAATACCAGAAATTTGATTTAAGAGGCTAAAAAAGTTTGTAAGTTTTTATGCTGAGGTGGAAAAGTTAGTGTATAAATGAAGAAAAGATGCTCTGAAGGGTAAAATGTATGTAGTGAAGACATAGAGCAGCTTCCTTGCCGTCTATTTGCCACTAGAAAGCCTGAAAATCAGAATAACGGCAGATAAAACCACCTCCGTTTGTTTAGATAAACACTGACCGGCATTTTCTTTTGCAGAATTGCCTGACTATTGGATGGAAACCAGAGAAACCAGAGAGACAAAGAGAAGAGATGAACCCTTCTAGTTCTGGGATGTATTCAGGTTAAAACTGCAACCGAACGTGTTTGTTTGTACAACCACATTTCCATCGTTGTGGATCATTCCTGTAACTCACAGGCTTCTCATGGAGACACCAGGATGTGGGGGAAGTAAAAACAAAGTCGCTGAACCGTCTGTTTTAATTTTCCACTGCGTTGCAAAACTGTGCACCAGAAACTACGGTAAGCACAGAGGGTCAAAAGAACATGTTTGTGTTTATTCTGGACGAGTGGCAGAAACCTGAATTAAGATTATTTTGACATTTGGTAAATCAGATTTAGACCTGAAGAAAGAGATTCAGAAAAGGAAGTACAAACAAGAGTATGGAGGACGGAACCTGCCTAAATAAAAGAATAAATAAATCAATAAATGTCATTAAATGTTGCAAAAATAATATAAAAAATAAATATAGCTATTAATTAATTGATAAAATGTGACAAATATTTCAGTTTTAATTTGCTTCTTTATTTATTTTTCTTTGTATTAATTACCTTATTTATTTACTCTTCTGTTTAATTCCCCTTTCTATTTATTTATGTATTTATTTCTAAATTAATTAATTTATTTTTGCATTTATTTTTCAGTTATTCATTTCTGTTTGTTATTTTATAATTATTCTTAAATGTACGCATTTATTCAGGTATTTATTTATTTATTTATGATTTTCCCTTTGCATTTCACCCCTTATTTAAACTCATTTATATAATTTATAAATAAATAAGAAATGCAAAAAAAATAAACAAAGTCATTTTTTATTAATTTTCAAATTTATTAATTAATTTTTGCATTTATTTATTTATTTTTGCATTTTGTGAAATTATTTTTGTATTTATTTTTAAATTTATGTATTTATATAGGTATTTATTTATTTATTTATGCATGCATTTTCCCTTTGCAATTCACCCCTTATTTATTTTCCCAAACTCATTTCTATCATTTATAAATAAATACAAAATAAATGCAAAAATAAATGAATAAAGAAGAGCTGGAAAACGTTGCTGGGGAGAGGGACAGCTGGAATTCCCCGCTAATGGATGGATTTTGGCAGGTTCTGCCCTCCATAGAGGGAAGTTAGTTGATATAAATGTATTTTAAAATAAACACCACAGCATTTGGAAATGGAAACCATCAGGTAGCTTAACGTGGGGTAACTGTGTGTGTTTACCAGTAACATGCTGTGCTCCTGTTTGCGGTTCTGTCTGCGAGGTTTGTTGTGTGCGTGCGGCAGCAGACCGGCCTGGAAGATGGTTCTGGGTCGAGGCGTCTGTCTCAAACCCAACTGAGACGCTCCTGAAGTCTTCTCCTGGAAACACACACATAAACACATCAACAACTCATCGGACATCACGTTTCCCCCCAAAGCACATCTATTAAAGTACTGTCTGTGTATCCGCGGTCGTACCTCGCTGTAGGAGTCCCAGGTCGTCTCCTCCTCCTCTGACTTCCTGCTCCTCTTCCTGCTTCCCCCTGAACACTGGTTACCATCTGAAGAGAGAGACGGCAGCAGAAGGTTCGACAGATGGCTCCAAAAGAAACTCAATATCTTCAAGAGACTACGAGCTCAAACAGTCAAATTTAATAATCTATACAGCCCTTTCCAGTCAGCGTCCTACGAATCTATCAATAAATATAACAGTTCCTTTCTTGTAAAATAAAGTTTGACCCACTATGAATAAAAAAGGCGA
>CAKAOI010049195.1:11429-21429 GCA_916701655.1 Sebastiscus albofasciatus
AATAAAGAAGAGCTGGAAAATGTTGCTGGGGAGAGGGACGTCTGGAATTCCCCGCTAAGCCTGCTGCCCCCGCGACCCGGTCCCGGATCAGAGGAAGAAACTGGATGGATTTTGGCAGGTTCTGCCCTCCATAGAGGGAAGTTAGTTGACATAAATGTATTTTAAAATAAACACCACAGCATTTGGAAATGGAAACCATCAGGTAGCTTAACGTGGGGTAACTGTGTGTGTTTACCAGTAACATGCTGTGCTCCTGTTTGCGGTTCTGTCTGCGAGGTTTGTTGTGTGCGTGCGGCAGCAGACCGGCCTGGAAGATGGTTCTGGGTCGAGGCGTCTGTCTCAAACCCAACTGAGACGCTCCTGAAGTCTTCTCCTGGAAACACACACATAAACACATCAACAACTCATCGGACATCACGTTTCCCCCCAAAGCACATCTATTAAAGTACTGTCTGTGTATCCGCGGTCGTACCTCGCTGTAGGAGTCCCAGGTCGTCTCCTCCTCCTCTGACTTCCTGCTCCTCTTCCTGCTTCCCCCTGAACACTGGTTACCATCTGAAGAGAGAGACGGCAGCAGAAGGTTCGACAGATGGCTCCAAAAGAAACTCAATATCTTCAAGAGACTACGAGCTCAAACAGTCAAATTTAATAATCTATACAGCCCTTTCCAGTCAGCGTCCTACGAATCTATCAATAAATATAACAGTTCCTTTCTTGTAAAATAAAGTTTGACCCACTATGAATAAAAAAGGCGACAAACTTAAACTCTGATGTCGTGTGTGTGTGTGTGTGTGTGTGTGTGTGTGTTCGCGTGTGTGTGTGTGTGTGTTACCTTGAGGCGAGGCGGCGTCTCCGTGCTGCTTGGGGCTGAAGGGCGAGGGCGGTTCAGCCGCGGTCAGAGGGCTGTTCTCATTGGTCAGCTCCACGCCACTGTCGTTCTCTGATAGGCCCTCAGCTGGAGGCGTGTCTCCGTTCACCGGCGCCTGAAAGGACAGAGAACGACGCCAGAGGAAGGTGACTCTTAGTGTGCGTTCCGATACCCGTACTACCGTTTAGTACGCCAGAAAAACATTTAGTGTGTCCCGATACATACTGTAGTACGTCACATGCAGTAAGCCAAAAGCAGTATATTGCAGTATGAGAGCCAGCACACTGTTCTGACCCACTGTCCTCTGTGCAGCAGATATATGAGCAAAAGGGTCAAAGTTTAATGTCATGACGTAGTAGAAGTAGTGTGTTCCGGTTGTATGCATACTGCATGCAACATGTACGGACTCTGCAGGTGCAGCTGGAGTACGAACTAAAAGTAAAAAGATCAAATATGTGATGTGGAACGTAACCATGGACTTTAATCTGAGCAGCTGACTTTTACTGTAATGATGCTCAGATTATCAGATTGGTTGATGTGAGGAGGAGGGACAATAAAGACATGAAAGACACTCAGAGGAAAGCAAAGATGTGATGCGTGATGAGAGAAGAGATCACTACAACTCCCAGGGTGCATTTCAGCGAGGAAACATCCAAACGCCCCCCCCACTTACAGTTCTGTTTCAAAGGCTGAGAATATGTTTACAATCTGCATCTTAAATGATTTAACTTCCAGACTCTGGGTTCATTTTGTGGACTAATGATCGACTTCTGGTCCAGACGGCTGCTGGCCGCCGAGGCTCATGGGTATTTTAATAGTTATTAAAGTATTATGCAGGAGACTCCCATGTTTCTACATTGAGCAACGTTGAGGAAAGAATTTCAAAATGGGAATTTATACTGGGGAAAACTTTGCAACACTATTATTTTTCATTATTATCAGACCTGTCAAAGAGAAAATAACAAATTTGTTTCAACGCCACTAAATTTCTTTGACACATTAACGCAACTCGTGGTTTTCAGGTTGTAGCGGTTCAGTTGTAAAGCTAGAGTGAAGATACTGGTATCATATGAAACTAGAAAACCTGATGAATCCATCGGTCCCAACCAGGTCAGACTAGCTTGTCGCTAAGGAGGTTAAATAACGCTCCAAACTTACGCTACATTTTGGCGAGAAAAATCTGTCTAGAAAGCACTTTGTAGAAGCTCATGAAGAACAAACAGAAAGCAGTGATAACACACGTCCACCTGGCAGCCCACCAGAGCTAAGGAGGAGGAGGAGGAGGAGGAGGACTCCCTCTCCTTCTACAATCACAGACTCTTATCTAACATGCATGACACCGAGCTCCACGTGCAACCTGTTGGATTACGGCTTGGCGTGCTGAACATCTCAAATCTGATCGCTCTGCCAGAAACTTCTGACGGCGTTCCAACTGCGTCACTTGTTTCTAACAACCGCTTGGAGAACTTCTACCGTCCCCGTATCGGCTCATCGTAGCAGCTAGTATCGTATATCATCTGTTGTTTATGCATCGCTGGTATTAGTGGTAATATTTGCTGGCATTAATGGTAATGTGGATATGTTAAGCATGAAATGACATCTGACAAAAAGCCTTTTGTTCAAGCTACGTCTTGCAAGCAAACAAAACAAACATCGCAAGCACTGAAAGGTAAAAGTATCTTTGTTGACCAAACAAAGCAGCTGTTGGATCTTAAAGCTGCGGGGCATGAATGCAGCGTGGAGCCGAACGCTCCCTCCCCTCGGGGCGGCGTCTCCATTCATGAAACACATTCTTGCTCTGCTCGCAGAAAAGGTGTGAAAATCAATGGATCATTATCATTCACGGAGCCGGCATGATGTTTAGATAAATTAACGTGCCGGAGACCGTCAGGCGCGCCCACGTCGTCCACCCCGAGATAAACCATCTGACTCAACGCAAACACTGCAGCGAGCGCAGAAGAATAAGAGAGCGGGTGATGGATGTGTGAGGCATTAAGCCACCGGTGACGGTGAGTCATCTGATCTGCACAGGTGGCCTTCACGAAGGTGAGCAGCAAAAGCTTTCGTTACCGCTTCTCTCCGCATCGCTGCATCTCTCACCTCATCGGAGGCGTTACCGGGGCAACGCAGCGCCCGGCTCGGCTCTTGTTTGGACTTGTGACACTTTAAAGTACTGATTCACCTAATCCCCCCTTTATGCCCGCTCAGATTAGAGGAGGACCGAGAACAAAAGATGTAGTGAGTGTACAGATGAATTTAGGTAACACCTCGGAGATTTACACGCGGAGCCTATCGGGACGTTGCTCTTATATATAAGCATAAAGTAAATATAAGAAATAAAGAAATAAAGGTGTATGTAAATTGCTAATTATGTACATTATATAACAACACATGTAGAGTAATATAAATAATTAATACAAATAAGAAATATAAGAAATCTGTACAAATGAAACACACACATACAATATATGACCACAGCGTAAATAGGTAAATAAGTAAATAAAAAAAGCTGTGAAGTGGAATCTATTTAATATATATGCATGAATAGTATAATTTAATGAATTTAATTTAATATTCTGCCATTAATAATGTATGTACAATTCAAGAAGTATTCTTATTTAATTCGTATTAAATGAAATTAATTTCATATTTATTTAAATTAAATTATATTTCTTGAAATGTACAGTATAAATGCAGTAAAATTAAATTCATTTAATTTAATATGAATTAAATAATATTATTTCTAGAAATGTGCAGTATAAATTCAGTAAAATTAAGCACTAATGCCAGTATATTGTACAGTTGAATTATTGCACACATGATTGCACAGTTAAGTCAATATTGCACATAAGAATAATAAGAAATGCGTGTGTGTGTGTGTGTGTGTGTGTGTGTGTGTGTGTGTGTGCAAGAGGAAACCAGGGATGTACAGCGCTGCTAACAAAACATTATCTACTGTACGCTAACGCAGGCAGCTTCAAGATTCAGAGAGTGCTGAGACAACAGACACCAAACTCATCCTATCAGACTAAATGTCTGTCAGTGTGCTGCACAACTGGAGTAAACATGTGGTTGCTCACATTAAACTGTTACATTACATAAAGTGGGATTTTAGTCTTGTAGAAGATGAGGAGGAGGAGGAGGAGACGGAGACGGAGACGGAGCAGCTGTGCAACAGATGCAGAAACGGAGAGATTGTGCTGACTTTCTAAGGAAAATCGCAGCTCTGCGTATCCGAGGCTGTTTGTGATTGTTAAACGTCGTAAAACAGGGAATGCATGTGGTGTGAGTGAGCGTAGGTGGCAAAGCCAAATTTCCCCAATAATAACTGAACTCAGTGAACTCGTGTGTAAAGTGTGTGTTCAAGATGGCGAGAGAGAGAGAGAGAGAGAGAGAGAGAGAGAGAGAGAGAGAGAGAGAGAGAGAGAGAGAGAGAGAGAGAGAACTGCTGACAGGAACGAGGAGACGGAGAGAGGAAAAGGTCGACAGGGTCGTTTCTTTCTTTAGGGACAGACACATGAAGAGTCTTTAAGACGCTGCACCTTGTCCTGGACCAAATTAACAAATTATTTTTACACAAAAAAAGCCATATCATGATTTATTGTGATTTCTGTGAACTTGTTTCCCTCTAGACCGTGAAGGGAACAAGATGAATCAAACACGTCTAGGGACTTTTACTTTGTAAAACCTCTAAATGAATCCAGTAAAGATGTTTGATCTTCAGCATGTCTGTAGTCAGAGACGTCCTGAAGTCAAATAGATCAGGATCATTGGCAGGAATTATTGATTACATTGATTATCCAGCACCCCAGAAATCAAAGAATAAAGACGTTTCCCTCTCAGATTAGTGGGGTTTTCTTTTTAATCTATAAGGGACATGTAATGTTTTATCCTTCTGGTGAATATAATCCATCAGTCTGATTTCCATAGATGTATTTAGTATCTACAGTTCCCTTTGTTAACATCTTATTTTGAAAAGCGGACGTAGTCCCACGTGTCTACTTCCTGTAACTTCTCCAAGGTGGTCTCTAGCTCTCCCGTCAGCTCCGTTCTCTTTATCCATCATGGTCAGCTCCATCGGGGCCATTTCAATGCAGAGAACAGACATGTCAGTATCTGGGTGCTCTACAGTCGTAGCGTCGGCCCATTTGACCACGGAGACGAGAGCGACGGCCGGCTCCACCGCAACGTTACCACCATACCGTACGTTTCCTGTCCGTGAGTTAGCATGCAACTTTAGCCGTTTGTACTTCCTCGTTTCGGCTCGCTGCGGTTTGTTTTGGTTGACGGATACGGAACAGATATGACGTCACGTTACTCAGACTACCACAATAAAAGCGATAACTTCCTTCTACCTTCACAGAGACTCAGTCGAAGCGACAGCAGGTGGACGGAGGTGAACGGAGGTGAGGAACGACTGCAGAGCGAGCAGGAAGACGGTTTGGTTAACGGGAGGAACGAGTGATGAAAGAAGAAGAAAGAGCAGCTCTGCTGGCTGAGGAGAGACGGGAGAGGAACAGCTGTTAGTACGAACCAGATGTTTAGACTGGGTTACGACTACTGTGTAATCTATCCAGGCAGATGTGAGTCAGACGGGGCTGTGACTCTGCGTTCACTTTGCTTTTCTGATTAATTAAATCCTTCTGATGGATGCTGGTGTATAAAGTTGGACACGTGTGTCTCTTCATGAGCCTTAAATGTCTCCTGAGCTGAACTGTGTTGAGTGAAAGACGTGACCTCTCTGATGGTTAACAGCCCTGGATGAACGATCACAGCTGGAGGGAATCTGAATCCCTGCAGCACAGCTGTCCATTACACACTCCTCTAATGCTAACATTAAGAACCATGACCCTCCGGGCAGATAGACCGACCCTGAGGCTCTCTTTAGCAGCTTTCTGTTTCACATTCAAATATTCACACCTGGCAGCTGCCCAGTTAGACTTCTGATGTCTGCTTCTGGCTGTTTTCATGCAAACAGTCCGAATGTGAGACCGGAACGATTTAAACTTTGACATAATGCATCTACCTTCATTTGTAACTTCCATCCTGCTTATAGTTACTGTGGGGAACTTTCAACTGGTTAAGAAACAAACAGGGCCGTTTCAATATGTAGTCGCTATTAATCACACACTTTTAATCTGTTCTAAATGAACCTTAAAGGGAGATTTTTAATCCTCTTATCAACATGGGAGTGGACAAATATGCTGCTTTATGCAAATGTATGTACATATGTATTATTATAAATCAATTAACAACACAGATCAATGACAGATATTGATCCAGAAACCCTCACAGGTTCTGCATTTAGCATAAAACAATCTGCTCCAATCAGAACAGGTCAAACTGCAGCCCAACAGGCAACACCAGCTGTCAGTGTGTCAGTGTGCTGACTTGACTATGACTTGCCCCAAACTGCATGTGATGATCATAAAGTGGGCATGTCTGTAAAGGGGAGACTCGTGGTACCCAGAGAACCCATTTACATTCACTGATCTGGAGGTCAGAGGTCAAGGGACCCCTTTGGACATGGACATGACAGTTTTTGCTCGACAAAATTTAGTGTAAGTTTGGAGCGTTATTTAGCCTCCTTCACGACGAGCTAGTCTGACCTGGTTGGTACCGATGGATTCATCAGGTTTTATAGTTTCATATGATGCCAGGATCATCACTCTACAAGCTAAAAATCTCAAGTTGCGTTAATGAAATTAGTGGCATTAAAACAAATTTGCATTAACGCGTTATTGTTAACTTTGACAGACCAAGAAACAAATAATCCCGATGCTTCTATATGACCGACATAAGCAGACGAGACCATCAGCGAGAAGCTATTTCTAAACAGTTATTCTTAATGACGTCATCGGGCCGATTCCCTGCAAAACCAGATGAAACGATCTACGGCACACAGGTTCACCAGAACCTCCTACAGAAACAGATCCGGCTTCGCTGCCGCCTTTGACCTGCAGTCGGAGCTCCGGCGGAGGTGTATAGCGACGCCACGCGGCTGGAGGTCCAGGCCGTATCGCTGGGCCCGCTGGAGGGAAGGGAGGTTCGGGGAGAACCAGAACCAGGACTGAGCGGGGCAGACTGTCAGACCCTGCTGCAGTGAAATGAGGTTTTCTAAAGGGAGTCTGGTGCTCGGAAACACCACCGCTTTGTCCACAGGGACGCCGAAACAACACAAAATGAAAAAGTTTCTTGTAGTCACTTTTAACGTCATTCTCCCCCGAATCAACCGAGGATACATCATCATCAAGAGTTGCTAAAGACATGAGGTGATTAAAGGCATGACCCCTTGATTGACGGGTAAATCCAACCAACAGCAATCCAGTGAGAGTGAACTACACGGCTGCAGACACAAAGACACAAAGACACGAAGGGGCAGCGAGACTGAACCTTCAAAACCAGACTGAGCTCTATATTTTCTGCTCCCGTCGGCTTGTTAGAAACTTCCTTCTAGCGACGTTTTGACTGAGGTCCATATCGACTAATCAGCCCTGCCAATCAACACGAGAGATGTTACTTCTTCTTTTTCTTTAGCTGGAGGTCACAGGCTGCACGTCTCCGCCACAAACCGACCTATATATGGAATATTCTTTGAAATGATCTTGAGATATGCAGCGGCAGACGTAAATGATTTACGACCCCGTGTCCTCCTGCCTCAGAGGCACCAGTTAATAATTTGTGGAGCAAGTTGGAGCCAGCTCGATGAAATAACTGACTTACAATCTGACAACATAAACAAAACTATAAATCTTTACTGTTCAGGAAATGTATAGCATAAAAAAAACACAGATATATAGAACATAACGACTCTCTCTCTCTCTCTCTCTCTCTCTCTCTCTCTCTCTCTCTCTCTCTCTCTCTCTCTCTCTCTCTCTCTCTCTCTCTCTCTCTCTCTCTCTCTCTGAGAAAGGAGCAGAAACGGCGGCTTCACAACATTTCTACAAAGAGACGCAATACAACCACAGAGACAAAAAATGACCACAATGAGATGAAAGATTTACGACAAAAAGACACAAAACAACCAAAAAAAGACATAAAATTACTATAAAGAGACAGAAAACAACACAAAAATACATAAAATGACAAAAAAGACACAAAATTACCAAAAAATGACACAAAACGACCAGAAAAAAGACACAAAATTACTAAAAAGAGACGCAAAACGACCACAAACAGACAAAATTACTACATAAATACACTAAATGACCAAAAAAATTACAATAAAAGACAACAAAAAGACACAAAATTACCAAAAAAAGACATTAAATGACTACAAAGAGACGCATAACGGAGAGTAAAAGCTGAAAAACAGAAACCTGCTAAACTAAGTTTACTTTGTGGTATTTTTGGAAGCCTTCCTCCCCTCCTTTCTCCTAAAGTTGAATTAGTGTTGTGTGAAATGATTAATTACTTGTTCATAGTTTCAGATTTGATTTGATGTCGGCCAGGTAGCCGTGTGACTATTATCATCATCATTACCCTCCATTAACCTGCCGTCCTGGATATCCATCACTCGTCTGCGCTGCCGGCAGACATGAACAAGCCCAGCGGAGCATGAAATGATCCTTTTCTCCGCCTCTACCTCCCTCTTTACTCTCTTTATTAGTACAATACGACTCCTTCTATTACCGCCACTACAGAGTCAAGTGTGTGGAACATGTGTCTCATGCGTCCTGCTCTCTGTGTGACTCTGTGTGTGTGTGTGTGTGTGTGTGTGTGTGTGTGTGTGTGTGTGTGTGTGTGTGTGTGTGTGTGTGTGTGTGTGTGGTAAAGCAGTGTGTAAAGCCTTGCACTGTGCAGATTTCAGCGACCTACGTCACACACACACATTCCACAGAGAGCGACAGTCTGCCCCGCGGCGGCGCTCCAACGGCGCTGTCAAAACATCTTAGCGAGGCCTAAATGATTAGAGACGCAGGTCTGCGGCGAACACTTGGACGGGACTGCTCCGTAACGCTGCGTGCAGTAAATCGTCACCTGAGGGGGTTGAAGGCTCGGAGAGTGTTATCTTTTGTTAACAAAGAAAAAAGGTTTTTGTCCGTGATGCTGCAGGCCTCAACGAAAATGCAAGCTTGCAGGATTTACAGCCAGTAAAGGGAGGAATGAAGCCCAGTAACACCGCGTGGACGACAACTTGAGACATCAGAATGGACGTCCTTCTTGTGTTTAACTATCTGACCACATTCTTCTACATCACTTCAGTTATTTGTGCACTTCTGAGTCTCTCATCAACATGTAGTCTGGGAGACGGGATCAGGCCCGCCGTGAGTCATACATGACGCATGAGATATACAATATGACCACAGAGACAGAAAACGACCACAAACAGACACAAAACAACAATAAAGAGACACAAAACGACAATAAAGAGACAGAAAACGACCACAAAGAGACACAAAACAACAACAAAGAGACACAAAACGACAACAAAGAGACAGAAAACGACCACAAACAGACACAAAACGACCACAAAGAGACACAAAACGACAACAAAGAGACAGAAAACAACAATAAAGAGACACAAAACAACAATAAAGAGACAGAAAAGAGATAGAAAAGAGACAGAAAACGAGACAAAACGACCACAAAGAGACACTAAATTATTACAAAGGGACACAAAACAACAATAAAGAGACACAAAACAACAACAAGGAGACAGAAAACGACCACAAAGAGACACAAAACAACAATAAAGAGACACAAAACGACCATAAAGAGACACAAAACAACAATAAAGAGACAGAAAAGAGATAGAAAAGAGACAGAAAACGACAACAAAGAGACACAAAACGACCACAAAGAGACACTAAATTATTACAAAGGGACACAAAACAACAACAAAGAGACACAAAACGGAGCTTAGGAAGAGGCGCTACAAGTTTTCTGACCTAAATTCAATGTTTACGTGAACTAAAATTCCCGAGACGGTAAAATAACAGATTTGTTAATCTCAGGGTTAAACAAACCTCAGCTGGTCATTGAGCTGAAGATCCGTCTGGTCGAAGTTGAGTTTTAGATCTTTGAAAGACAATCCTCTCGTTTCAGGTGTTAGATATTAATTTATTTATAACTTTAGTTACATAAAACTAAACACAAATAGATTACATAACAGCTTTAGATGAAGAATTC